>JAJPGS010001209.1:0-36726 GCA_028654335.1 Alnus rubra
AGTTGTTAATTTATATGTTGCTTTATATATTGCTCGATCTATGATATATAACATGATGTTGTGTAGGTAATTGTCACAGAAAAGTGCAATTAATTGTTTAACAATGATTGACCAAGCTAGCTTGCATAATTAAGTTTATGGTAACATCACATGATGCTGTGTATGTAATTGTCACAAAAAAGTGCTACCGTTTAATTAATAAAATAATAAATAATAAATAATAAATTTTGCCTTCATCACCAAAAGCCTTTTGATCACCAATATCCTGATTATTTAAGGATTAGGTATTGACTATTGATATTGATGATATATTGATGTTAATTAGCTTCTTTTTTATTATCGTTATTATTGTTTTTCGTTATTTTAAGATTTTGGTAGGTGAGTAACTCATCTATATTCAAGTATATATGTTCTTATATGTAGTCGGCCTTAGCAGCTAGAGATACCTTACAGGTATATGGTACCCTTCCCTAAATATAAGGAATTTTTGTTTAAAAAAAAAATAATCAAAAAACACCAACAACGGATTCCGTAAACCATTGGGTAGTTATAGTGCTATCCAATATATTGGATAGTACTGTAGCTACCAAATACAGTACTATAATCATAAAAATTATTCTCTCTCCTTTCACACTTCCCCATATACAATTTGTTTCCCTTCTTCACCTTTTGCAACCAAATTAAAACTAGGAAGACACCATTTTTTTTACAAACCTTTTCGGCCCTCAATCGGTCACCAAAACCAACTCATATCAAGATCAAATGATTGAACAAACCAAAAAAATCCATGAAATCTTCGACCCAAAAACACTGATGAGAGACAAAGACGAGAGAGAGAGGGGGAGATGTGTGTGTGAGAGAGAGAGACGATGTTTCTGAAAAGGAAAAAAAAATTAAAAATATTATTTTAATGGTATAAGAAAAACTGAAGAGAATCTATTGAGGAATGTACTTTTATTAGGACGGCATTTCTAAAGTTTGTTTTTTTTTTTCCCAAAGAAATTTTTAAAGCTTTGATGTCAAATGATATCATATATATATACACACTAATGCTGGCTTTTTTCTTTTTTAAATCTTCGATAGGTAAGTCACACAGGCACTCATCTAAAAGTATATTATTACATTTTATATAAGTGACTTGGTTTTTTTATTTATTTATATTATTATTATTATGAAGAGAAACCTTAATTTAATTGTATGTAGAAGTGATCACACAAGGATTATACTGAACCAACACATGGATAAATTTCGACAACTTGAGTTGCCCTTGGTCCAAATACTATGATAGTTCATGAGGGGATAAAAAAATTTGACCCACAGTGAAAAGAGCATATCCATTTATAAAAGCTCGAGCGACCCTAAACAATGACTTGATATATCTTTTGTATTATATTGAGGGATTATGGAAATAGGTCTATATTCAATTTGTAGGGTTTGGACCTCCTCCAAAATTAATAAGAATTATGATCCAGGCCAGTTTTAATCTTGTGTAAACAACCACGGGGTGTGGTGCAGTAGCATTTGGGTTGTCGCAGTTGGGGACAGATCCTAAGTCGAATTTCATAATGGGAAGCGCTTGTGTCTATTGGTTTGAGTGCTGCTAGATCATTTAGTGGGGTTGGTGTTAAGTTATGGCTCGATTGGTCTTGAGAAAACACTTGCATTTTTTACGGTCTAAATCCCTCCTGAGCGATGTCCAGATGACAAGTGCTACCATGATCACACTTAGGTAAAATTGCCGATTCGGTCGCCCATTCCTACCATTTTTTATTAGGAAAAAGAAGGTAATTTCATGTAATTACTATGTTCATTGATCATAATGTAGGAGTTATAGAATTGATTATACGAGATTTTAAGGACTTCATTCTAAGTTAGGATAGTCTACAGTAATCTCATGAGTACTCATCATTTTGTTTGTCATTAATTGTTACAAGCTTAAGTTTTCAGGCACATAACAGATAAATTTATAGTTCGATAAACCCGACACCTCCTAAGACAACTATAAGAGCTGAATAATAATAAGTTTATTATATATTCTTATTAATGAACTTCCTCCTTATACAAACGGATATATGATAGAAGTGGTGATGAAACGAAATACATGAATAAAAGATAACCGATGAAATATAACTATTAAATTATGAAATAAAATACTAAATTACTAAATTCCTAATAAGTTAATACATCTCTTATTCTGCATTAAACATATAGTTAGAAGCTACTCATTAGCTTTCTTATTTGTTTGCTAACATCTGTTTTTTTCTTCCATTTTTTTTAATATATATAATATATATATATATATATATATATATATATATATATATATATATATATATTGTGGTGGATGTTTGTTGTCGTTATGTGGTTATTTTCAGTACAAAAAAATAGAGAAATACTAATTTTCATTAAAAAAAATTCAAAAATTTGGTTCTCAAGTGATGTGTCACACTCTTATGTAATTTATTGTTGTAGTAAATGAAGGCATATGGCGATGGAATGGTGGTCAGTTGGGAACTTAAATTTTGATTGTTTTTTTTTTTTTTTTTGAAAAGCCTAGCATTTAATAGTTATATTATGACCTATTTTAAATGATTTTAAAAATAATTTAGGCCGATTTTAATAAATTGGCTCGTCCGATTTTTGTAACTGTTTTAATAAATTGGTTAGGTCTGCTAAATGTCTTAGCTTGAGTTGGACTTCCTGGGATGAGGGCTTAGGGCCCAATTAGGTGGATCTTGGATATGGGCTTACAACCCCATTGGTGAATATAGGATATAACACACACACAAAAAAAAAAAAAAAAAAGAGCTTCTACACATCCTCCCCTTATCACCCTTTTATAATAAAAAAATTGATTTTTATTAAAACGTTGTCTCTAATGTCACATCAGAGACAACTTTTTAATAAAAATCAATTTTTTTTAAGGAAAAGAGGGTGACAAGGGGGGATGAGAGTCTTCTCTTTAGCATTTCCCAAAAAAAAAATGCTACATTTCTCAAAATCTTTCTCCAAAATTTGCTCCATGATGTGTCACAATCCTATGAGATGGTGACACAATTCTCAAAATAATAAATTACATGGGATTGTGAAACATCATTTGGAAGCAAATTTCGGAGAGAATTTTTGAGAAGTGTAGCATTTCTCAAAAAAAATTTGGAGAAAGTCAACGTACCATCCTCTAATTACTATCCAATTGACAATGTCCCTCCAAACTTTCAATTGGAACAGTATCCCTCCAAATTACTAAAAATTGTCAATGTCCCCAATGATGAAAATACACTTAATAAAATTACAAATTAAAAATTATATAAAAAACCATACTATTTTTTAAAAAAAAATAAAAAATAGGGTGGAATTTTTATTAAAAAAAAAAATCATTTTTTTTTTAAATTTATTGGGTTATTTTTGTCTTATTGAAAAAAATTTAAATTAATTTTGGCTGTTTGCTAGCCTTGGGGGATACTGACAATTTTTTTGTAGTTTGGGGGGACATTTGTCCCAATTGAAAATTTGGAAGGGACATTTGTCAATTAGGTAGTAGCTTGAAGGGTATATGAACTTTTTCTAAAAAAAATAAATCAAAAACTATTATCTAACATTTTATTAAGAGTCCGTTTGGATTTGTGATTTCAAAAAGTGCGATTTTAAAATAATGATTTTAAAATGTGCGATTCAAAAAGTGATTTTTTAAAATGCAATTAAGCGTTGAGCAAAATCGCAGTTTGGCCTTTTGAAATCGCAGGTTAGCCTATAAAATTCTACGTTTTAAAAAAAAAACATCATCTTGCCTGCAATTTGAAAATACAATTTTTTGAGTTTCCAAATCACAATTTTTTAAAAACACAATTTTCAAACGATTTATTTTTTATAATTTAGTTTAAAATCGTACTTTTTGCTAACGAAATCACAATTTCAAAACACACCCTACAAAGAGAGAGAAGCATAACGACTTTCTTGAGCAAATCCAAAAGGCAAAACACAAGCAAAAAGCAAATAGAAAGTTTGTGGGCTCTTAAAAGCCCAAAAGGGCGGGTAGCATGATGGACAAATCACGAACCGATAACGGCCCAGGAGATGCTTCTACTTGCCCGATGACCGTACTGCCGTTCACTAGTCTACACGAGTACACGTCCTTCCCTCACCATCTCGGAGATTGCGAGGACACAGTGAGAGAGAGTCAGAGCGGCAATGTTCTGTGCACTGAAATTGCGCTTCTCGTGCGCTGCAATGAAACCTAACTGCCGAAATTACAGCTCCCCCATTAACATCGACTCGCGTCGTCAGTGCGATCTTCGGAAACCGGTCGGTCGGTTCGCGTCTCTGTCGATACAAGCGGAGTACAATGCAACCGCAGCATCTGAGCCGTCGGTCCCGTCGCATTACACATCGACCCTCGGATCCTCTTCGCTTCAGCTCACCCAGTGGAACCTCACCCACCGTCACATCCTCGTGCTCCAGTTCGTTGCTTGCGTGGTATGGCTTTTTTGTTCGTTTTAATTAATTTCGATTAAATTGAACAAGGTAGACAAGTTCACTGAAAATTATCTACATCTTGTTGTTCAATCTAGACAATTCAAACGCTTTTCATGTTTGTTGGTGAAAATGGGTTTTTTGATTCTTTAAGGTTTCAGTCTTGGTGCAGTAGACCGAGAGCATTCCTACTGAGCTCTCCATTTCAACAAACTCTCTATAATTTCTCTATTTTCTCTTTTGTCAGAATTTCACTCCAAATTTGGCTGACAAATTTCATGCGCTATTGAATATTTTATCATTTCTCTCATTTCCCTTCGCTTTTCATTTTTTTCTCTCCTCTTTGTTAGGGGTGGTTGCTCCAAACCAATAAAAAATTAATATTTAGTTGAAATAGAGAAATATTTAGAGAGTTTAGTGTATGTAGTTTGTTAAAAGTGATAGATAAATATCAAAAGTAGATTGTTTAACTAAAATTTGGAAAAAATTTGGAGAACTAACTAGGAATGCTCCGAGACATTTGCCTATTATCGATCAATTGTCTGGAGGAGTTATAGTTTTTACGTAGAACGGTGGAAGGGGCACTTAGAAGGATGAATTATATGGTGTGAAAGCTTGTTGATGATGATTCTGGGTTTTTTAATTTCTTCAAAATCATATTAGGAGGAATCTCATACATTGGCTCTGATGGAATTGCTTCTTAAAGAACTTACTTTATACGTTCGGAGGCTTTCTCAAGGCTGTGTTTGCTTTGAGTCTTTGACTAAAAACATTTTCAGCAGTTTCTGGTATTTGGCCTGTGCTTGAAAAACTTGGTAACCCTAACATTTTTCATCAAGCGTAAGACACTTTATTGTTTTTCGTAAAATTGGTTACATTTTTGTAAGGCGTAAAACATTTTCCATCCATAGATCCTCTCTTCAAATGCTCTGTTCCAAACTTCCAGTAAATACCTACACCATGGCACATACCACTCTCTCTCTCACTGGAACCAATTCCCATCGAAGCTACCCCTGCAAACCAGAAAAAAATTTCAGTGCGAATCATAACGAAAAATGTTTACAGGAAAACATTTCAAAGGTGACACAGCTAAACACCGAAAAATCAGTAGTTTTTTCAAAAAATATTTTCAGCTGAAAACGTTTTACGATGAAACAACAGAACCTTACTGTTTTTTTGCTGATAACATGTGGTGATTCTAGTAGATGTGTATTTCTTTTGTAGGCTGCAGTTTCAGCGACCTGGCTCTTTTGCTCTGCAATACCGACTCTTCTGGTATGTAATCTTGAAAAAAATTTCTTCGTTTAGATAATGTTCCCTTTTATTTGATATTTATGTATCCACGTGAATATGGAAGGCTTTCAAGAGAGCCGCGGAATCAGTAGAAAAGCTGATGGATGTTACAAGGGAGGAGCTTCCTGACACAATGGCTGCTGTTCGGTTGTCTGGCATGGAGATCAGTGACCTAACAATGGAGCTCAGTGATTTGGGGTTAGCACCATGGATAACACACTTCTGCTAATCTTTTTTTTTTTTTAATCTCTACTTTGTATATAACGTTTAAAATTCACTTGTTTGTTGATTGTTGTGCAGCCAGGAGATTACACAAGGTGTTAGAAGCTCCACTCGGGCTGTTCGCGTAGCTGAGGAGCGGTTGCGCCGGTTAACAAACATGGCTCCATCAGGTTATCTATGTCTTCTGTAGCTTTTCATGGTTTAATGTGAGTTCTTCAATGGATTTGGAGCAACGAATTTTACTTCGTCTTTACTTGATTAGCTTCGCTGCAGGAGGTAGCCACCCCGAGAACTGAGGAAACAGTACCAGTGCTGGCTAGAACTGCGAGGGGTATTAGGGAGGGAATTGTGAAGGGTCGTGCCATCCTGCAAATGCTTTTCACTCTCACCCGATTTTCTAGGTTGGCCCTCAACTATTTCACTAACCGAGCTAAGCGGTAGACCCTAGGACTTGTGAGCTTAACAGTGAGAAACATCAAACATGTCTAAATTTGTACATATCTTTGCCTTCTTTTTTTTTTTTTCTTTTTTTCTCTCCTTTTAATTTTCCCTCAATCCTAATTCAACTGTCTTCAATTAGTATAGTTGTTGAGGTTTTGTCTTTCAGGGTGTTAGGCTATAGACCTACGATGTAAAGGGGAGAGAAGTAGCCTTTGATTTCTTTAATCTCTATTGGTACTTGCAGAAAGTTTGTTGTAGGCTTGTAGCCTTTGTCAATGCATGTACCTTGAGTCCTTGACGATTTAAGCTTTCTTTGAACTCTGTGGACAGAAATATGCTGTGGTCTCTTGTCATTCAAGTTATCTTGAGCCTGACTGAAGTTATTTCTTTCCTTTTTTGATGGAATTTTTGAAGGTTTAGAGCATATGAAATGTTAGATTCTGTGCATGGTTGATTGTGATCGTCAGGTTCAGGTAGTTATGACCTTAATGTGGCATCAGAATGCAAGCTTATCGTGCCTGTGAAACTAGATTCAAGTTTTATCATGTTGAATTCATCTGAAGTTGAGAAAGATTAATTGCAGTTTTCTAGTCAGTAAGATTAGATAACATTATATTCTGTAGACATCATGGAGAAATAATTGGCAATAGACTTGTTCTCGTTGATTCCATGATGTTTGAGGGTTAGGATGATGTATTGCAGAAAGATGTCATGCTTATATAAAGAGATGGAAAGTGGGAGAAACTGGTTGGAAATAAACAGGGTAGAGGTGGGGGCAAGAAAAGATGTAAAATCTATGTCAACAATAGCTGAAATGAAGCATGTTTGTTGCTGGAGGCCTATGGGATATCATTGCAATAGACCTTTTGCATTGCATGCCCATGGTTTAGGACAGGAAATTGCAGTAATATTAGTATGATAAAGGAATACCATACGAGGGTGAGACAAAAGCTTCACAGTGGCTGAGAAGTTTCCAACTGATTAATCATGGGAGCCTGTGTTTCTAGGATGAAATTAAAAGGAAAGAGTAGCAATTTCATGTTTATGTGTTGCCGCGTGTTTTTCTTTTCATTTCTTTGCTGCAATTTTTTCTTTTTCAGCTTTTTTTGTTTTTGTTTTTTTTTTTTTTTAATTTTCTTTATTTTGACATAATTGGATTTTCAAAATATGGTGTCAAAAGTGTTTTTGATCCCATGAAAACGTGTAGGCAGTTTGACACTTACAAAAGGGAAAAATAAATTTTATTCTCTAAAAGTTTTATCACTTTTTTATTTTTACCTTTGATGTTTAAAAGATTACAATGAATCTCAACAGAGTTTTCAAATTTTTCAATATAAGCATTCCATTAACCATTTTCGTCTTCTTTGACGAAAAATGGCTCATGTGTGCTGCACGTGCATTTTTTAGTACAAAATTTTTAAAATTATCCTATATACATGTATTAATTCTCAAAATGCCCTAAAAGAAGTTGTTCCCATTTGGCTCATTGGAGATGGCCTAACCACTCCTATTGGCCATGCCATCTCATTTCGGTCAGATGGGGTGGCTAGCCATCCCTTTGTTTGTTAGTTGTTTTTTTTTTAAAAAAAAAAATCTTTTAGAGACATTAGTCTTTTCAATAATTTCTACTGAAGAATACATAAATAATTAATGAAGTGCTTACACGAAGAAAAAAAAAAATAAAATTTTTGTTAAAATACATTAGCAAAAAAAATAATCAAACTTACTGAAGAAATGTATTTTTTCCTTTAAAAAAAAAAAAAAAAAAAAACATGTGGCGACATCTCTGCTGGAAAATAGGCTGATTGATCAATTTAAAAGAGGGATAAAAAGTGTAAAATTTGTAAAAATTAGAATTCCAAGTGATTTGATATGAGACTAAAACTCATAATAATTATAATAATAAAGCGATATTTGAAAAGATTTGATGAGTAATAAATAATAATAATACACAAGAATACATGGGAGGTCGGATGGGTGAGGGCTACTTTAATGGACTGACATCGTTGTCTGTGTCGAGGCACGTAAAAAACAGGAACTCATTATTCGATAAAAAAGAGATTCTATGCGGTTTGGTAGAGAAAAACGAAGAACTCCTTAACAAGGGTATGACGACAAGACTTAAGCCTCCCCTGTTTTGTTTTGTAATTCCCTCCCCCTCCCCTCCATTTATTTTTCTGATGCTCACGTGTCCGTGTCTCATCCCAGGCTTTTGGCTGCGTCCATCTTTGGTAGATAGGGGTAGACAAATTATCCGCCTAACCGCTTACCGAATCGTCATCGACTGCCTATCGACTAATTTTGATTTGGTAGTCGGTATAAAATTTTATTCCGAAAGTCGGATCGGCAACTGAGCCGAGCCGAACCGCCTTTTAAGCGGCAACCAAACCGAACCGCATTATATTCCGACCGATTAACCGAACCGATATAAAACGAAACGACGTCGTTTTAGTAAGAACGAAACGTTTGATCTTCTTCTTTTTCTTTTTTTTCTTTTTTCCTTTAAAAAAATCAAAACGACGTCGGTTCATTACCCATTTTAACCGAATGTTAACCGATTTAACCGACCGCCTATTAACCGCTTTACCGACTTAACTGACCGCCTATTAACCGCTTAACCGAAATAAATTCACCGACTGCATTCCGACAAAAGTCGGTTAACCGACCGAATTAACCGACTTAACCGTCTACCGAACCGACGCCCACCCCTATTGGCAGGTATAATATTTATGACATTTCTTCCCATTTTACCCTTGTCATGAAAAGTGCAGTCTTTCAAGTTGTGAAAAAGTAAGGGTAAAATAGGATTTTTCGCCAACATGAAATGCTGCTCCGGCAGATGGCAGTCTGCTATACGGTTCTCTCACACGTGGCTTTCTGCCTTCTGCCTATGACAGCTTCTTCTACTTCTCTCGAAGCTATAAGAGCATCCCAACAAATTTTTTAAATTTTAATCAAGTTTTAGTTAAAAAATTTATTTTTATTAGTTTAACTATTACTTTTAACAAACTTTTTACGCTACATTTTTTAAATATTTTTTATTTTAATTAAATATTAATTTTTTTATTAATTTTAAGCAACCACTCCTAACAAATGAGAAAAGAAAAGAAAAAGTAAAAGAACAGAGGAATTCTAAAAAATGAGAAAAAAAATTGAATAGCTCGTGAAATTTGTGAGCCAAATTTAGAGAGGGTTTCTAATATAACCTATTTTGAGGAAAGAGTAAAGAGCTTGTTGCATGAAGCAAATTTTGATTTTTCTCTAAAATTTAGTGAAACTTTCAAAATAAAGAGTATGATGGGGATGCTCTAAGAAGAATGAAGATTGGATAGATCCTTAGTAATTATAATTCACTTCGTTTGATAACTTGCTTGTTTAAATTCGATTTGTATTCGATATAGAATTAAAATGGTTCGGTCTATGATTTATATTTACATGTCAAAACCTTTTCTTTAGCTACATATTTTTTGGCCTATGATTACATTTATATGTCAAAGTCTTTTCTTTGATTATATCTTTTTTTAATTTATTTAATTATATATGACTCTATTTATAAAAAAAATAATCTGAACATACAAATCTCTTCTACTTTCTTATTAACAATAAATATATATAACTCCTTTTCGTTTGATGCTTATAACTCTTACCTCAGTTGGAAAACAAATTAAAACAACAATGGATGTTGAAAACATCACGTAATTTAACATTAAATAGTAAAAGTAAATTCTAATTACTGATATATTCCTTGGCATACAGAAAGCATACAAAAACCACGAGGCCCAGTTGAGAATCATGAAAAAGATCCTAGCTAGTACTGTTTCAGACCCTAAATTAGCTAGCATGATTATTTTAAGATGAAGATTGATTGATTTGACCACCTCCCCCGGAGCTTATTGGTGGTCTTGGTGGCCTTCTTGAAGCCATTGATGACCTTGTGGCGTTCACTGCAAACTGATGATCTTCCTGCATTCATATATTATAAACACATTAAACTTTAATCTCTGTGATCTCTTTTACTTTGTGTGTGTAGAGAGAGAGAGAGAGAGAGAGATTTACTGTGGCTTTCGTCTCTCTTTCTGCATGTAAAGGAGGATCTTCAGTAGTAGTGGAGTCTTGACCAAGGCACTTGAGAAAAGCTTTGATGACTTGTTCAAAGAAGTAGCAAGGGCTGTACAAATTATATGTTTCTTCTCTATTTCTTTGCTCCTCTGTCGAACTCTCCATGTCTTCTTCTTCTTCTTCTTCTTTCTGCTTTTTTGGTGCGACGGTGCCCAACGGTGGAGTTATTGTTTCACCTGCCACTTCTTATGCAATAAGACGTCTTTTAAGAGGCGCCTGCCAGTCTTCACATAAATTATATTTTAAAAAAAGGATAAGATAAAGATGTGAAAATTTGATTATTTATTTATTTATGCATGGTTTAAGGATTACATTATTTCATATTTAAATTTGAATATTGTAGCATCGATCTACCGTTATCTATACATACTAATAAGTTTGATTTTGAACTTTCTATATATTTTAGGTTTATCTTTATTTAAATTGTTGTAGCAGATTTGTCACGTTGATTATTAGACTTAACCACATCGTATAGGTCTTTTATTCTTTAATTGATTAGGCTTAACCTTATCTTATAGGTCTTCTAATTTGAGTTGGATTCAGTCCACTTGAATTTAAGTCTATCATTATGTCTTGGATAATATTCTTTAACGAGTTAACTACTAGACTAAAACTTACAACCATGTAAGTTTTAGCACCGAATTTGTCAACCCTAAAAGCTTAACATAGAGGAATGCGAATCTTTGCCCCTCTAATGTAGCACGATGGGCCACTTCAACCAAATTCTTTGATAACATTTTTGCTCGCATTACCTCTTTGCATGTTTCCCTTGCTAGATCTTCCCCTTCGTTACTGGTAAGAATCCACCATTGTAAATGTATTGTTGTTGGAACAAGTTATTCATATTCTCTCAGGCATAAAAAGTAATACTAAAATGCTAATATAGTTGGCCAATTGTCGGAGCGTAAGCGAAGTGAACGTAGAACAAAACACATTGTTAAACCATATAAATTTGTGTCTCAATTTTCTTACTCTCTTTTTTCAATTCCGTATTATTCATCATTATTGTGGACAGTAACAACAATTGCTTTATACTCTTGTTTGTATTCTAATCTTCTCTCTTACTCCCTTTTTTCAATTCCGAATTATTCGTTGTTATTGTGCATTGTAACAAAATTGTTTTCTACTCTAGTTTTTATTCTAATCTCGTCTATTAACAAAGAAGGACACGTTAGCTCTCTCGCACCCACGATGACTACCAAATTTGAGACAAACAATTGGTTAAGATTATCACGTCAATATTGTAAGATAAAAATACAATTTCTAAGATTACTAAAATATTTATAAAATCTAAGATTATCATGAAATCATTTTCAATTGACTAAAATTTTTTATCCGCATCGAACATCACCCCAAAAAAAAAAAAAAAAAAAAGTTCTCCATTGAAACAAATGCAACCTCTCATCAAATTCTACAATTTAATTTATAACTATCTAAAAATTAAAAAAAATAAAATAAAATCATTGTATACATTTAAATCTGTGAAACGAAATAGGAAAATTCTCATTAATGATCAAGGGAATGGAGAAAGAATTTTGTACATTAGTTTCCCTTTTTTTTTCTTTTTTTTCTTTTTTCTTTTTTCTTTCTGTTTTGTTTATGGGCTTTGTACATTAGCTTTCTCTTCTCTTCCTTTGTTCCTTTCTTCTTCTTTGCTCTGGGGATGAAGAGTTCTCAGAGCTGAAGTCTAGGCCTAAACACTTCAAAAATGCTAATCTAGCCAGCCTGAAATAATCGCAAGGGTGATGATATGTAGGGGTTCCTGATGACCCCTCCCTTTCTGTAATGTCTTCTCCTCTCACTAATCTTCTACTAGTGCTTGTTGCTATCTCCCTTTTATCACTCTTTCTCCAACCTGCCAACATCTTACAAACTGTTAGGGTGAATCAATCTATATATACATACATGAATATATAATCAGGAAATATGATATTTCAGAGGGAACACAGAAAGCAATGGTCCAAGTTTTCTTCTTTAAAAGTTTCTCTTTTTTTGCTCAATTCTAAACCCTAAACACCTAATTGTATTACTTGTCAATCAAAAATTCCAAAGATAAAAAGGTTAAATTTTTTTGAACAAGTTGGACAAACTTAAATGAAGAGTTTGAACTTGGAAAAGTGAAAAAATGGCTTCAATATTTCAAACAAAATGGACAAAGTAAACTGTGAGATCGATTATCTAGAAGAAATTGACTTTGACTAAAAGGAAAGTACCCACAACGTCAATATTTTCAATGGTCTGTCTTTTGACAAGTGGGATTTGAGCTCAAAATAACAAAGCCCTGTTCTTCTTTATTTTTTTCCTTTTAAATATCCATTTTTTATTTCCTATTTTTTTCATTGGAAAAACCTTAAAAGATGGCCAATTTGGCTTCATAAAAAAACAACAAAAGCTCTAAGGGCATGATTGATTAATCTTGAATTAAAGTGTTGATTATAAATCATCCCAAGTATATATACAGTTACAATTAATACCTTGGTTTAAGTCTACAAATTAAATTCGACAATCAATTATGATTGTAGTATCTTTTACATTGCTAATAGTCTCTAAATATTCAAATTGGTGTGCTAGTAGCAATTCGAGTAGCAAATGTGAAAGAGTCTATGGCCTAGTTGCCCTACCTTGATCTCAAACAGGGGATCCGTACGGATAGTGAACCATTTCTAAACAAAATGGGATGAACTCTAAAGTATTTATCTAATGTATTTCGTAAGAAATGAGAGATTTACAGGTGATTTGGCTAGTAATAGTGCCTGTCAAAGCATTAAGGAATGGAATACCTTTCCTTCCAAGGATCAAATTAGTATATTCAATAGACTAGATTACTTCAAACGAAACCTTCCTTCCAAGCCTTAAAATTTTTTGTTTTTGTGTACAATACGCATCTTCCTTTCACAGTGAAATTTGCTTTTTTTCTTTCTTTTTGGGACAAAAAGTTTAGGAGAAGTGGCTGTTTTGCATCTTACGATATGCTGCCATCATTGGAGTTTTCACTGATTCTCCACTGTGCTTCTACTTTCTATCTTTTTCAAATGCTAAGGCCCAACAATCAACATTATTAGCAAATGATTTCGCAGGAATGCTCTGCGGATTAATTAGATATTTGAAAAAAACTGAAAAAAAAAAAAAAAAACTGTCATGTTTGACTGACAATTGATAATCCATAACTGATTCTCACAGAAATAGATGAAATCTAAGGTTCGAGACATGGAACAAAGGGGGGGAGGATTTTGGGTTGGGTGGGGGGAAAACAGGGAACAAGAACATGTTAAAGAAGAAGATAGCAAAGAATGAAGATGGAAACCACACCTGGGAAATCTCTAAGCAATTTGTAACGACTGTTGTGGTATTGTTCTTGGGAATCGGCTTCTTCTCTATCTGGGTTTCTCGGGAAACGAGCTGACTGGTAGACGGTGAAGCACCGGCGCGGTCCGAGTGATCTGAGGCTAAAAAGCTGAAGCAATAGAGGAGAAAGATAAGGAGGACCAGCACAAGGAGCTGGATCCATATAAGCCAAGGAATTCTGTAGCTTTCTATTGTAAACTCATCCCCAAAATCAACCATTTCCTGGGATTTACGGCTTGAAAGATAATTTCACGGAGAGAGAGAGAGAGAGAGAGAGAGAGAGAGAGAGTTGGGGAAGAATGGTAGGTACGAAATAAGAATATAAGGTTTGGTTAAGAGCGAGAGAAAGACAGAGAAAAGAAGACGTTGCCGGTCAGAGAAACAGGTATGTATGAGCTGAAGCAGACACGTTACGGGAAAGTCCACGCGCCACTCGTTTACCCGTGAAGGAAAGTTATTTTAAGGTCTCAATTTTTTTTTTTAATTAAATATCAGTCCCACGTGTAATTTAATTATATCCTAATTTACAATTGACGGAGTATATAAAAATATTTGCACAAAATTATGTGACATATTATTATTATTCTTTATAGAAAAATGTTATATTTTAACAATTTTTTTTACAACTTATTAGTGTCTGATATGACTCTAATCACATGCTTATGGGTAAGTTTTATTTTCAAATTATTATAAAACACTCATTTTTGCACATCGACAAGATATCTTAATATTTTAATTTTTTTAATTAACTAATTTATTAATTATGAAAGTATATACCATGATATTGGGAATAAACACATAAGATAATAGCAACTAAATATTTTGATGATATTTCTATATATACAATTCTAATTAAATTTCTTTTTCTATTAATATTTATTAGAGATGGACAAAGAAAAATAAAATATAAATAAGATTATATTGGAACTCAAATATCAAGACCATTTATATCCGTTATTTACTCAAACATCAGGGGAATTGGTGGGACCGCCCGTTATATTTTAATGTAGGCTGACGTGGCCAACTGATCTTGTGGTCCCCGTCGAGTTTCCATTAGCGTGCATGCATGGTGCATGATGCATGACGAAGTACATGATCATTTCTGGAACAAATGTATTCACGGGAATTGGGATTCTTGCCGCATGTGGGTCAGACCAGGCCAGCCATCTCAGAACAGGGTTAGGCAAAAGGTGGCACCAAAATGGTGACTAATGACCGACCTTTTTGTCACCACGTTTTCGTCCACCTAGAGGCTGCTACTTTGGACATTTTATTATATATATATATATATATAAAAAAAAAGGAATTTCTACATCTTTATTGTCTTTAATTAATCATATCGGTTGACATGACGTATTTGTAAAAAAAAAATTAATTACTTTCTTCTGTCTCATAATTTTTTTATTTTTTATTTTTTAAATTCTATGTTTGCTGTTGGATCGGATTTTTGACCATCTCATTTGAAAATTAATTAGTTTATAACGGGAAAAGTCAAAACTTTTTATGACATTTGAAATCGGACTTCAAAAGACATGTTCTAAAAGTCATCAACGTAAACAAAACGGCACTGTTGTATCGATCTCATCACCTGCAAAGTGTGCCAAACTTATGCTTGTAAGGAATATTACCTCTTTGCTTATCGTTGAGACTAAGGTATGGTCCATGAATTGTAGTAGAAGAGAGGCTATCATATAGATGTAAGTAATGGAAATTGGGATGTCACTGACAAATTAAAAGATTGATTTGAGCAATGGGTTGGGAGAGATTAATTTTCTTCTTCTTTTTCTTTTTCTTTTTCTATTTTCTCTCCTTCTTTTTTTCTTCTTTTTCCTTTTTGAGTCATTGGTTGGGAAGGTACAGGAAATAGTGTTTCAAAGGGCAAAGGCAACCCTAAACATACTTTAACATTTTGTTCCTTTGTGGAGAGGATCCTTCGGAGCCAAGGAACTCCATCAATCTTCATTTTCTTTCGGTAGCAAGTGCATGGCCCAACATCTTTTAAGGGTGCATGCGAATAAATTCATAATGAAACTAAAATGAAATAGAAAAGCGAAAGCGAGAGAAGAAAATGTAAATAAAGATTTACGGATATATGGATAGTTTGATATTAGATACCAACATCAACCACTTGGAAAGAGCCCAAAAGGGTTATATATTGCTCTAAGTCTTTGATGATATTTACATAACAAAATGCTCATATTTATAGGAGAATTGGAGTAGGTGAAAATAAAAATAAATATAGTATTTTGATTTGATTACCATCAACCTTGATTACAATCAATCGATCGTAGAAAATAACTATACTATAAAGAATATATACTATATCATATATTCTAACATTCTCCTTCAAATTCAATGTGAAAGATTCTAAAAGTTTGAGTATGAAAAGAATGGATTAATTTTTATTTTTTTTTATTCTCTCCTTTTTTTTGTGTGGTGGTGGTGGTCGGAGATAGTGGTAGTTGTTGGCATCGGTCAAAGACGGTTGCCGAAAAATGGTCAAAGATGTTGGCAGCTGGCGGCTAGCAACAGTGATCAGAGATAGTGGTAGTCGGCGGTAGATGCCTGAGATGGTAGCGGTCGACAATGGTGACCGAAAATCAGCCTTTAACAACAATACACCTAAAATGGGTCACAATAGGCCAAGTATTATGGCCTAACTTGGCCTGAAAATGAAGCTAACTATAAGCCTTAAATAGGCCTGGGTCATCAAACCAGACCAATAAAGTCCAAAGGATTGGGCCAACAAATGGCCAAACGATATACCAAATATAGGCGACTTAGGCTTTTTTTTTTTTTTAACAGAATGGTCCGAATTTGTTTTTTTATTTTTTATTTACAAGTGCTAAACGACCTATCGTTTAGGGATCATATATTTTGACCCACCTAAACAAAATGTCGTTTAGAACAGAGAGAAATTAAAGTACCGACACGTGGGGTTTTCTAGCAACACATGGCAGCGCGTGGCATGACTGGCAGAAGCTTCTGGTAGTGTGTGTGGGCGCGTATAATTTCAGAATTGGTTAATTTTTGTGGCGTTGTGTAGATCAGTCAATGAGCTTTGGATTAATGTGGTCAAAAGCTTGATAGGATTCTTGGAAGATAAGAACCCGAGGCAACAAATTATTCAATGGCGGTAAGAAATTCCGAGAGAGAGACACCGTTGTTAAAAGGAAGAAAACAAGAATTCACAGTGCTATTAGGGATCGAACACTAACGTTAGCCGAAGAATCTGATACCTTAAAGAAACTCATAATGAAATGGAAACTAAAAAAAAAAGCTAAAGAAATAGAGAAAACGTAGACAAAGACTTACGGATGGTTAGGTACGTAAGAGCCTAAAAGGATTATATCTTTCTCTTATTTTTGATGATATTTATAGTACAAAATACTCTTATTTATATTAAAAAAAAATGTAGTAGATGAAGAAGACAAAGATAACTAGCTACCGTAATCAAACCATTTTGATTTAATTACCATCAATTTTAAAAAGTAATTATCTTATAAGAAATATATACCATGTATTTGGGCATGGGACCAAAGTCCTAGTGATGCTAAAGCATTGTCAAAACTAGGGGTTCCTCCTAAAGCTGAAGGCCCTTGATTGCTTTGTTAATTCACAGCAGTCTCCTGGCAATGAAAGAAGATCTCAAATAAATGGCCTTTAAAATTATGAATTTTAAAAAACGAAACGCTTACTTTTAACATTTTTAAATTGTAATTTTTTTAAAAACGTATTTTTAAACAATATATTTTCTACGATTTGGTGTAAAATCATACTTTTGATTTTCAAAATCGCAGTGCAAACGAACCCTTCTCCTGAGGTCTTTAGTTATGGCTCATGTTAAGAGAAACCCATAGGGAAATTCGATCAGATTGGGAGGGCTCCTCAAATGACCACTTCATCTACTAGTTCCAGCTGTATAGTTCACCATATTTTTTTTCCTTACTCAGAGCAAGAAGCCGTTGGTTAAAGGTCGATCGAAAAGAAATAGTCTAAACATCGTTTTCCTGTCATTCTATTAAACAACTTTTTTAAAAATCTGCTATTGGATCTATAGAACTCACATAGGTGAAGTTGTTGTTCCTACCGATCCAATAATTAAATTTTAAAAAAGTTGTGTGAGAGTAGAACGAATAGCACAGTATGTCGAGCTCTTGTTGTTGGATTTGGAGTGGAAGAAGTGGAAACAGTGGTAGATTTGGAGAGTAGCTCCTTGGCTTGATCACTGGGGAATACCTTAATTCGATCTCCATATACTTTTGTTAGATTTGGACATCGTTTTGTCAATTTAGTCCTGCATGTTTTTTCTTTCGACATGAATAAGATAGAAAAGACTAATCTTAAAAACGATGTCGTACCTGTCAACCAACCTAACAATTATTTTTCAATATAGTGATCGAGCTTCATCATGAAATGTGCTATATATATTCGACAATATTCGTCACTTGTCATAATATTTTAAACGTAAAGTCAATATTCTTCAAGCTCATGATGACTATATATTAATTTACTGGTACAGTTAAAAAATTATTATTTATCTTAAGATATATAAATAGAACATATTTATAGATGTAAGTAATGGAAATTGGGATGTCACTGACAAATTATAAGATTGATTTGAGCAATGGGTTGGGAGAGATTTTCTTCTTCTTTTTCTTTTTCTATTTTCTCTTCTTTTTTCTTTTTCTTTTCCTTTTTGAGTCATTGGTTGGGAAGGCACATGAAATAGTGTTTCAAAGGGCAAAGGCAATCCTAAACATACTTTAACATTTTGTTCCTTTGTGGAGAGGATCCTTCAGAGCCAAGGAACTCCATCAAACATCCTTTTCTTTTGGTAATAGGTGGCCCAACTTCTTTTAAGGGTGCATACGAAGAAATTCATAATGAAACTAACATGAAATAAAAAGCGAAAGCGAGAGAGAGAAAATGTAGATAAAGATTTATGCATGGGTGGTTTAATGTTAGACACTAACATCAACCACTAGAAAGAGCCCAAAATGGCTATATATTGCTATAATTCTTTGATGACATTTACAATACAAAAGACTCCTATTTATAGGAGAATTGTACTAGGTGAAAATAAAAATAAATCTGGTATTTTGATTTGATAACCATCAAATTTGATTACAATCAATCTTAAACTATACTATAAAGAATATATATTATATCATATATTCTAATATTCTTCCTCAAACTTAAGGTAGAAGATTCTAGAAGTTTGAATTTGAAAAGAATAGATTAAATTATTAATTTTTTTGCTTTTTTTGTTTTTTTGGTGGTGGTGCTCGGATATAGTGGCAATTGTTGGCAACGGTCAAAGATGATTGCCAAAAAAATGGTCAGAGATGTTGGCAGTTGGCGGCTAGCGACAGTGATCGGAGATAGTGGCAGTCGGCAACAAATGCCTGAAATGGTAGCGGCCAACAATGGTGACCGAAAATCAGCCTTTAACAACAATACTCCTAAAATGGGTCGCAATATGCCAAATATTATGGCCTGACTTGACCCAAAAATGAGGCTAGCTATAAGTCTTAAGTAGGCCGGGTCATCTAACAAGATCAATAAAGTTCAAAGGATTGAGCTAACAAATGCCTAAAAGATATACCAAATATAGGCCACTCCGGGTTTTTTTTTTTTTTAAAAAAAAAAACCAAATGGTCCGAATTTGTTTTGTTCTTTTTTTTTTTCACTACAAAAATGTGATTTTTAGCCACCTACAATTAGCCACGTAGATGTGGCCATCCATGTGGCTAACGGTTTGCCACATGCAATTAACCATGTAGGTTCTGCATAGTTAATCTGGTTGTTGTTAAATGTCAATTAGCCATGTAGCTTTTCACATACGTGGTTATTTAGCCGCACAGTATTTAGCCACGTGGGACACACACATGGCTAAATGCATTTTTATTTTTATTTTTAAAAAAAAAAAAAAAAACCAAAAAAAGAAAGAAAGAAAAATAAATATTTTTAGCCACCTATCCCTAACCACGTAGCCAAAAACCAGATTTTTTTAAAAAAAAAAAGAATAGAAATATTTCTATTCTTTTTTCTTCTTCTTCTTTTCTTTTATTTTTTAATTAATATTGATCGTATCTGATATATGTATACGTACGTATATCACTATATCTCACTGGATCTCCAGCAAGGCCGGCGTATCCGGCGAGATTCTCGCCCGATCTTTTGGTCCAACTCGTCGTCGACGAGATCCGGCGAGATTTAGAGCAAATTTCCGTTCCCCGTCAACGTTCGGAGCGGATTTCCGTTCCCCAGCGACGAAAAACAATGACCGGCATAGAGATTAAACCCAAAAAATCAATAATCGGCATAGAGATTCAACCCAAAAAAACAATAACAAACAAAAACAATTTTCGTTCCCCTTCCTCCCCCATGAAATTCAACCCAAAATTAAAATCCGGCCAACACAGAGTTCCAAGAGAGTTCAAAAAGGGAGAAAAAGTGGAAGATCAGACCCGATCTTCCATGGGTCACCAATGGGTGACCCAAATTTTTTTTGCCTGGAGTGGAGCTCAACGCCTAAATCTCCGTTACCGACGACACAAACAAGCTTCTCCGGGTGGTGGCGACCGAGTTGTGCGGCCTGGTGGGTGAGTCGTCATCTTCTGGAAAAAAAATAAAAACACAAAGAAAAGAGAGTGAGGCAGAGAGACACGAGGAAGAAGAAGAAGAGAGTTGAAAGAGAGTTTTTTTTTTTTTTTTTTGATTCAATATTGAGAGAAAGAGAGAGAGATTTGTAAGAAAAAATAAAGGCAAAATTTAAAGTGATCATACTCGTTCACGTTGAGAGAGAGAGTTGAGAGGCATGGCACGACTTTTTAGAAAGTAAAAGAAACTTAAAATTTTAAAAATAACAAAAGGAAAGAAACTTCAATTTCAATTTTAAGAGAACTCCCGGCCATTACGTCCCTTCCCTCCAAATAACAAATAGCAACGTGGTATATTTGCTACGTGCCAATTGGCGACGTGTCAAACCATGTAGTTAAATTGTATATCCTAATTTTTTATTTTTTTATTTTTTATTTTTTGAATAATTAACCACGTGATTTATTTTCCACGTGGCTAATATTTCAAATCTTCAAAAAAAAAAAATTTTGAAAAAATTTCAATTCCTAAAAAAATTAGAAAACATATGAATATTTTAGCCATGTGGCTTATTTGCCACGTGGCTAATTGGCGATGCGGCAATAAGCCATGCGGCTAATTACCTACATAAAAGATTTTGCTACGTGGTGGATTATCCCCGTGGCAAAATAGCGACGTGGGTAATCAATAAACAGCAAAATGGCCCCGTGGCTACAGTACCCGTTACTGTAGCCACGTGGCGAAATGTCAATTTTTTGTAGTGTTTTTACAAGTACTAAACGACCTAAGGATTGGCAAAACAGGTACCCGACACGACCCGTTAAAGTTAGACACAACCCGACCCGTTTATGTTAACGGGTCGGGGCTCCTGACACGACAATTTCACGAGTCACCCAACACGACCCGTGAAACCCGTTTAGCATAATGGGTTGAATCGACCCGTTTAGCATATGAATTCACATTCATTGTTTTCTGCTTTTCCTAGCATCCAAACAGAGAAACTCAGGATCTAATTTGCAAATAATAATAATACCTAACACAATAGATTAAAACCTTATATATGCTTGTGTTTGTATTTTTAATTTGTTGTTTGTTTTCAAGACAAATACACTAACAAATTTACATTCATGTTACTAAATCCCAATACACTAAAAACAAAAAACACCCCTTAATTAAAATATATTAACAAACATGAAGATGTTTGATTTTAGTAGTAACACCCCTTAAAGCTTTCTAAACTAGAAGGGTATGACCTTTCAGACATGAGGTGTAAATATACAAGAAGAAAAGAAATTCTTTCCCAGAAAATCGGGATTCATGCATACATAATCTCTAATACGAAAACTTTATTAGGATTAGATGCCGACCAAGTATCACGATTATGATTTTAATACCCACAATAATGATGTTATAAAATGGAAATCAACTATTAACATACCGACAAACCCGGCAGTACCGGATGCGACATTGGGAGGAAGAGAGGAGAGAGAGAGAGAGAGAGCAGAGAGACGGGGAGAGCAGAGATGTCGGCAGTCGACAACGAGCGCCAAGCGAGAGTAGAGAGAGAGAGAGAGAGAGAGCGGGTCCAGGCGTCCAGCAGGACTCGTGGGAGAAGAAGAAGGGGCGGCGGCGCTGAGTTGAAGAAGAAGAAGAGAAGGGGGGTGCGGCTGAAGGAAAAAACCAAAAAAGAAAGAAGTTAGGGTTTTCCGGTTGTGTTTCAGCTAAAACAGAAATAATCCCAACCCCGCCCCCCCCCCCCCCCCCCCCCCCGCGCTCAAAAGAAAGGAAAAAGAAAAAGAAAAGAGTTAATCGTACACCCGACCCACCAAACTGAGTTAAACGGGCCATAAACGGGTCGATCCGTTTATGACCCAAACCCGTTTAAGATAGACTCAACCCACTAATTTCGTGTCGAATTGTTGGGTCGTGTCAAAATTGCCAACCCTACGACTTATCGTTTAAGGACCATAGATTTTGACCCACCTAAACAAATATTGTTTAGAACAAAGAAAAATTAAAGTACTGACACATGGAGGTTTCTAACGACGCATGGAGGCGCATGGCATGACTGGCAGAAGCTTCTGGTGGTGTGTGTGGGTGCGTACAATTTCAGAATTGGTTGATTTTGTGGCGTTGTGTAGATTGGTCAATGAGCTAGCTTTCGATTAATGTGGTCAAAAGCTTAATAGCATTCTTGGAAGATAAGAACCCGAGGCAACAGATTATTCAATGGCGTTAAGAATTCCGAGAGAGATCGAGAGACACCATCGGAAAAAGGAGGAAACAAGAATTCACAGTGCTATTAGGGGATCGAACACTGACGTTAGCCGAAGAATCTGATACCTTAAAGAAACTCATAATGAAATGAAAATAAATAGAAAAGCTAAAGAAATAGAGAAAACATATATAGACAAAGATATCTTTGTCTAAGCCGGTTTACAGATGGTTTGGTACTAAGAGCCCAAAGATTACGTCTTCCTCTTATTTTTTGATGATATATATTTATAGTACAAAAGACTCTTATTTATAAAAATAAATTGAGGTAGATGAAGAAGATAAAGATAAGTACCGTAATCAAACCATTTTGATTTAATTACCATCAATTTTAAAAGTAATTATCTTATAAGAAAATACATACCATAGTATTTGGGGCATGGGACCAAAGTTCCTTGCGATGCTAAAGCATTGTCAAAACTAGGGGTTCCTCCTAAAGCTGAAGTCCCTTGATTGCTTCGTTAATTCACGGCAGCCTCCTGGCAATGAAAGAAAGATATATCTCAAATAATTATCTCTTATGCTAATTGCTAAATATTATCATATTGCCAGCTGAGCTTTGGGATGCTAAACCCATTTAGGCATTGGGCTTTAGGGTATGTTGAATTTACAATTTTAGAACGTGCAATTTATAAAACTATTTTAAAATATGTTATTTGAAATTGTAATTTTAAAAACGTAGTTAAAAGTTTACTAAAATTGCAATTTGGCTTCTAAAATTGTGAATTTTTAAAAACGAACCATTTTGCTTGCAATTTGAAAACGCTTACTTTTTTACGTTAATTTTCAAATTGCAATGTTTTAAAAAAAACACATTTTCTACGATTTGGTGTAAAATCATACTTTTGATCTTCAAAATCGCAGTGCAAACGAACTCTTCTCCCGAGTCTTTAGTTGTAGCTCATGTTAGAGAAACACATAGCTAGGAAAATTTAGATTGGGTGGGCTCCTCAAATGGCCACTTCGTCTACCAGTTCCAAACGTATAGTTCACCGTATTTTTTTCCCTTACTCGATCAGAGCAAGAAGCCGTTGGTTAAAGGTCGATCCTGTCATTCTATTAAACAATTTTTTAAAAATTTACTATTGAATCTATAGAACTCACATAGGTGAAGTTGTTGTTCCTACCGATCCAATAATAAATTTTAAAAAAGTTGTGTGAGAGTAGAACAAATAGCGCAGTATGCCGAGCTCTTTTTGTTGGATTTGGAGTGGAAGAAGTGGAAACAGTGGTAGATTTGGAGAGTAGCTCCTTGGCTTGATCACTGGGGAATACCTTAATTCGATCTCCATATACTTTTGTTAGATTTGGACATCGTTTTGTCAATTTAGTCCTGCATGTTTTTTCTTTCGACATGAATAAGATAGAAAAGACTACTTAAAAATGATGTCGTACCTGTCAACCAACCTAACAATTATTTTTCAATCTAGTGATCGAGCTTCGTCATGAAATGTGCTATATTCGTCACTTGTCATAATAATTTAACGTAAAGTCAATATCTTCAAGCTCACGATGAGTACTATATATTTACTGGTACAGTAAAAAAATTATTATTTATCTTAAGATCGATATATAGATAGAACATATTTTAGTAGATATCCCTTACTTTTATTTCCCATCTTATCATACTAAAGTTCGGAGGATCGATTGAATTAAGATTGGTTTGTGAAGGCTTTGGATTTTGTGACATTTTTATCATGTATAAAGTTTGAATCTTTTTAAATCCAAATAATTATTTGGAGCTATATACACTTGTGCTTACACTACATTTGAAACCCTAAATATATATATATATATATATATGGGTTGTGTTGCTGTTGAGGATATATTTCAAATGAGTACGTTAATGATTCCTGAGAGTTTATATTTACAGCAGAATTCTAAAAGTAGAACATTATTAGTTAAATGTTGAATTTATAGCGATGTAGTTTTTTCCAACGCTAGCTTTAGATTTAATTTAAAAATTTTCATGATAAAAGGAGAGAGGAAAATTAAATCTAAACTATTCTAATTAATAATCTTATACATAATCATTAAAATATAATCTAAAATTATAAAATAGTGGAAATAGAAAATATGGGTAGTTCATTTTTGAGGCCTTATCCATTGTAGTAATAATGCCCAATATATACAATCAGAATGAAATATGGAAGATAAATTGTACATAAAGTTAAAGTTCAAACTAAAAAATTTGTTAAATCACTAGTAATTATTCAAAAACTTAAAATTATGATACACCCACATTGATTCAAGCCCTCCTAATTAAGTCCTAATGTTTTCCAAAAAAAAAAGTCCTAATTGTGGAATTTGTAGATTAATTAGTGTATTTTCAAATTGAAATGGAAAAATAAATAACCAATATCTACATGAACCCCTACTTTGAGGCAAAGAAATGGGCATCATTGACCACATTTAAGGATCCAAAAACCCATCCCATACCACAAACCAGTACCGAACTTGACAAAACAACCAAACCTGTTCTCTCTCTCTCTCTCTCTCTCTCCTTCATTCCTTGTTCATCAACGTCCAATGATGGGGAGCCACAATCCAAAACCATTACAGGGCCTCCGGGGACATCCCCGGCAAGGCCTTCGACACCACCAACGCCCGGCCCAGCATATTCCCTTGTCCAACCATCCCAAAAGAAGAAGCACAGAACCAAAGTACTGAGGCTCTTTCGCAACGTCTTCCGATCCTTCCCATCATAACACCAGCATGCAAGATGGGGAACCTCCCGCTGGCATACCGGACGGTCATCGGAGCACCAGCGGCACCCGAGTCACCGGCACCTTGTCGGGTACCGGAAAGGACGCGTAAGCCTGTCCATGCAAGAAAATCCTAGGTGTCTGCCGACAATGGTGATTGAGCTGGCCATGCAGACAAATGTGTTGCAGAAGGAGATGAGCTCCGGGATGGTTAGGATCGCTCTTGAATGCGAAAAGAGACTGGAGAAGGCAAGACGAGGTTGTTGGAGGAGGTGTTGTGGACCATGTATTGCAATGGGAAGAAGACTGGGTATGGACTGAAGAGGGAGGCTACAGACGAGGATTTGAATGTGATGGAGCTCCTCAGGCGGTGTCAATGGGTGCCGGTGTTCTGCCCGGGAATTCTGAGGTGATGGCTTGACAGCGAGTTGGCCTACATACGGGCCCATTTGAGCGGGTCGTGGGCTCGAGGGATTCCGAGACACTGTACATGTTGAGCCCGGAAGGGAACACCGGGCCTGAGCTCAGTATTTTCTTCGTGAGGATTTGATCAAACGGTTACTAAGAGGGGCTAGTAATGCTTTGTTTTTTATTTTATTTTTATTTATTTATTATTATTCGTATATGAATATAGTTAATTACTTTATGTAAAAGAATAGTTTAATATATATTGTAGGTCTAATTTACTCTTGAAAATGAATGAAAATCTTTTCCAAAACTTGTTTGATATATATATATATATATATATATATATGAGTAATGATTGAACACCACCTAAAAACACAACTTTTTACGACCTTGCACATGTCCCCCACTACTTTTGAGTTTTTTTAAAATAAATTAAGGTAGAGGACCACCTTGCCACATAGGTAAGGTGGTGAAAAGTTGTGTTTTTAGGTGGTGTTCAATCATTATATATATATAATGTTCCCAATTTCCATTCATTACTTTGCTTGGATATACCATAACTTTTTCAGGAATATAAATTAATTCATTATCAGCTTTACTGTATCAGCCGACGCAAAAGACAATGCTGCTCAGAAGACAAAATAATCAATGCTGTTCAGAAGATTCAGAATTATTGCTGCCGAAGACTCAGAATTATTGTTGTCTTACTATTCAAGAAGACATGCGGAATATTGAATTATTGATACAAATTGAATGTTAAAACTGATGGTTATAGTATGATGAAAAATGCTTTACCTTTGAATATTGTATATAGAATTTATTATAAGCTTATGAAACAACTTTAGAACCTCAAGCATTATTAGAAAGTTCAAAAGGTCAAACTTTATTATTACAATGTAATACACAAAATTCTACAATTTGTATACCTAAACAAATTCGTTGAGATGACGTATGACAGTATAATAATGAAGATAATGTCTGAACTACTAGCGTTGGTTTAGCGTGAGTCCGTTGGTCAGCCCCAGGTGATAGTAATGACGTATGACAATATAATAATGAAGATAATGAAGTATTATGAAAGATAATGAAAGTAAATTTAAGATAATAATTCAAAGTAATTCAAAAACATAATACAAAGGAGAATCATTAAGTGAAGATAAAGACGATGTAATAAACATTCTTACTTGGATTGATTCAAACTAGAAATAGATACAAAGCCTTGATGCAGAGGCTGGAAGATACAAGGAAAGGAAAAGAAGAAAAGAAAAGATAGAAAGGCTAAGGACGATAGGAACTCAAAGTTTTCTGAACTCAAAACACTTCTCAAATAGCCTCTACCTTCTAACATATTTTACATGCCTTTTATAGGCTAAAAGAAATGAAAACTACAATATAAACAGTAGTAAATATTTTGCATATCTTTTAAATAGTAAAAGTAGCAATAATTCATATTCTGAGTCTTCGGCAGCAATAATTTTGAGTCTTCTGAGCAGCATTTGTCTTTTGCGTCGGCTGATATAGTAAAGCTGATAATGATTCATAAAGTCTTCTTGCATTTAAGTTTCATTTTGTCTTTTGCGTCGGCTGATACAGTATAGCTGATATGATTCAAATCACAAATAGTCTTCATATCATAAATGATTCTTCAAAAGTCTTCATTTGAATTGGCGGATGTGAAACTGATTCATAAAGTCTTCATAAATGATTCTTCAAAAAGTCTTCATTTGCAATTGATTTATAAATGATTCTTCAAGAAAGTCTTATGCCATAATTTTTCATAATTCTAAATCTCCATAAGGATCCTGAGAATCTGCATAAGGGTCTTGAGAATATCCTGCTAATACCGGTTCATCTTCATCTTCATCATCTGATAATTGAGATAGAGTTTCGAGCAGATTTTTTTGAACTCATGCTTTGAACTGGAGGAGGCTAGTTTGGCTTGATTGATGCTTTTCTTTACAAGAAACTGATTTGAGGCTAGAAATTGGTCCGTACATAATTTGGTGATTTTTGTAATGATATCATCATAAGTAAATTTATCCCACCATTTGACTGTAGTAGTGCGAACAACATATCTAATATTTTCATTAGGAGACTGAGGATTATACACATTATCTTCCGGGGAAAAGAAATTACAATCCCAAGACATTATCCAAGGAATATTAAATGAAGGAAGAAATAAAGTTCTGGGGGGAATCTATTGAAAGGAGACGGAGAAGGATGAGTCTTTGAATAATCCAAAAATTTGTTGCAAAGATGAGGTGGTAAAATACCAGTTTCTGCTCCAAAGAGCTTCCACCAATATTCAAACCATAATGGTAATGATTGGACTGGATGAATTCTGTCAAAGATAAAAAAAACCAGGAATGTTGATAACGATTATTCTGGAAATAGAAGGTATTATACAAGCTTTTTGATAATCAAAATAATTATAAGTTTGGGGATTAAAAGGCTGAGAAAATTTCTACCTTGGCAATGGCTATAATTCCACTAGGCTGGTGAAAGAACATTTTAATTGTGCATTTAGAAAAAGCAATTCTTTTATGTTTGGATCGAATTTGCAAGGAGTATGAGATAAAATAAACTGATCCGGAATCTACTAAGATAAATTCATAAAAATTTTGAGATTTATTTTTCTCTTCTGGAAAAATCCCATCCTGGTGGGAACACTTATGTTACTAATTTTCTGGCATTCTTATATGCTGATACTCAAATTCTATAGGGAACAACTTTGGCTAGACTGATTTGTATTTATACAATATTTGGGATGGTTGGGCAAAAGTGGGTATTATGGTGCAGGACAAGGAGAACTTATACTGTCTGATTTTGAAGAGGAATAATCTTTGAGGAAGATAATGTTGCTTGAGCAAAAGTAGCTAATTTAGAAGGTAATGGAGGAAAATTTCCTAGAACAGTGATTTTATTTTGGGTTGGAACAATATTCATGGAGGGAGAAGTGAAAGAAGTATTAGTCGAAGATGATTCCTTATCATGGCATAATCACCAGGGTTTGAATTTTTGATCTATCTAGCTTATTCATTTTCCTTGTAAAAATTCACGGGTTAAGAAATCAGGAAACTATTGATTCTCCTTTTATATATTCAATTTTGAAATCAAAAGAACTTAAAATTGCTTGCCATTTGGCAAATATTTGTTTGGAAGCAATATTTTTAACCATTTTTGTAAAACATCTTTTGCACTTTACAATCAACACGAACAAGAAATTCTTGATTTAAAATATCATCTTGAAATTATGAATGCATAATACAATAGCTAAAATTTCTTTTTTAATAGTACTATAATTTTGTTGTGCAGTATTCCATATGCCAGAATGATAACGAACTAATTGTTCTTTTGAATTAAAAGTTCTTTGCTTAAGGATACCTCCATATTTATTTCTGAGGCATCTGTTTCAACAATTTTGAAAGTATTGGGAAAAGGAAGACTTTGACATGGAATGACTTTGACATGTTTTTTTAACTTGCTTAACAATTTATGTATGCTGAGTAGACCAAGTAGAGGGATCTTTTGTAATCGTTGATAAAGAGGTTACAAATGATTCTAAGATTTTCATAATAATTAGAAATATAATTTAAGCTTCCTAAAAATCTCTGTAACTGATTTTGTCTTTATTTCATCAGGAAATTTATCAGCAAATTATAATGATCTACTATGGGGGTAATAGTATTTTGAACAATATTATGACCAAGAAACGAATATTATTTTGAAACAAACTAATTTTAGTTGGTGAACTAACTAATCCATTATTTTTTATGATTTGGACAAAGTATGTAAATGTTTCAATGTTGTTCTATTGATTTGGAGAAGATTAAGACATCATCTATGTATACAATGGAGAAGTTGGTAAAAGGAGTGAAAATATCATTCATAATATTTTGAAATTCACTGGGAGCATTTTTTAATCCAAATGGCATGACATTCCATTCATAGTGTCCAAAATGAACTGTAAAACAGTTTTATATCTATCATTTTCATCTATTGGATTTGTCAAAATCCACTTTTCATATCAAATTTTGAAAATATAGTAGCATCATATAATCTTGAAAGTAAATCTTTTTTATTAGGAATTGGATATCTTATCCATTTTAAAGCTTCATTTAGAGGTTTATAATTTATAACTAATCTAGGGCTCCTCTTTCTAATTCAGCATTTTTCTGAACATAAAAGGCTGAACAACTCCAAGATGATTTACTTTTCCTTATTAGACATTTTTGTAGTAAATCTTGGATTTCTTTTTTGCAATATTCTAATAATTCTTGATTCATTTGAATAGCTAGCTTTTGTCGTATTGTTTTCTCATCAAAGTTTGATTCATAAGGTAATGGACAACATGATTCTTTCTATGCCAAAAAGCATTTGGAATATTAGCACAATTTCTAATTCTGTCTTTTCTTGAATTTTTTAATTTTTTGTTGTAATAATGGATCCTTTAATTGTTCTTCTATTCTTTTGTGTTTAGGTCTTGTTTTAAGAACATTATTTGTTTTTCTTTCTATTTCTTATTTGTTTAGAAATGACATGTATTTCTTGAAATATGGAAATATCTTTTAGTATATTAATATCTTTAGTCATTGGTGGTAGTATAAATCTAACTAAGATTTTATTTCCCATAATTTCAGTACTAATTCCTTCTTCTGTTTTATAAAAAGATCAAGTAATGCTAAAAACCGATTTCCTAATATTATTCTAGAAGTGATATGTTTTACTAAAATAAACGTAGTCTTAAAACATACTCCATCATTACAAATATGAGCATTAGGTATTTTATATTCTATATTTAATCTTGTTCCCACTAGCTTGATGCAATTTTTCAGTAGTTTTTTCATAATATTTGTAGGTATAAATTCTTATGATACAATTCATATCTGCGCCTGAATCTAAATAATGCTATAGTGCTAATTTGGAATTCAGCATTAATTATTATAGTACCTACTTCAACATACCATTTTTTAAAGTTATTCTATCTATAAGATTAATGAATAAATTATTATCTCAGAACTTTGTTTAGCTTTATCATTACCCTGAATTTCTTCAATTTTAATTTTATTATCATTTGGTAAGTTTTATCGTTTGTTGTTTTTCTGTTTTAATGTTATAATTTCTTGTATTAATTGTTCATTAGAGATTTGAAAATTAGATTTTAATCTTTTATTCTTGTTTTATATTATTTATTTCAAATTTTAAATCTTGAACTGTAGTAGGATGTTTTTCTTTTTTAAATCTATTAGAAACATCAGTAAGATTATAATTTATACTATTAGTAATAATTTTCTCTTTTTGACTAATTTGTGATAAATACTTTATTTTTGTTTCTGGATCTTCAATTTGATTTATTAGTTCTAATTTATTATTTATTCTCTTGTTAAAGTATTTATATCTTTTCTACAGTTACATATATTCTTATCTTTGCAGAAAAAAAATCCTATTTCATTATCTTTACTTTATTCAGAATATTCATCTTGGATGTAGTATTGTTATCATTAATTTGTAATAATTCCTCAAATTTGTATCAATTCAGATAATATATTTAAGAGTTGAAATTTTAATTTATCATTAATATTAAGTTCTTTAATTTTATCTTTTGCTTTGCAATTATTTTTATAATTACTAGTTTGACCATATACAGGTTGTTTCTTATTATGCTTAAGTTTTGTAATTTGTATGATTTCTTATATGGTGCTATCAAAGAGGGAAAATATATTGTTTATAAAAAGATCATAATTTAACATATTTCATATCTTTTTTTAATTGATTTGTTAGTCTTAAATCATAAATCATACACAAATTTAATTCTATATGTTTTAATGCATTAATAATTTTTTCATATGTAAGACTCATATAATCATTGTGACAATTATTAAATTTTTCTTTATCCTATGGGCAAAATAATCTATAAATTTTTCTTTCCAATAGGGGGTTTTATTATCTATTCTGATTAATATTCTTGAAAGTAATACATCCTTAAACACCTAAATTTGTTAAAGTAAGGTATTTTAAATGTTTTAAATTTTCATAAATATTTTTCTAAAATTTTCATAAATATTTTTTTCTATATACTAATAGATTTCCTACAGAATGATTTGATACTTGATAATCTGATATATTGGCACTTTTATAAACATTTACTATCATCATTATTTTATGTAAGATATTTAAAATTTCATAATCTGATAAATCATATATATTCAAAACATCAGCTGTGTAAACAGTTATTATTTCTAATTCTCTTTCTTTAAATTGTATATCTGGAGGTTTGGGTTTAGGATACTTATTAAGAGTTGTAGAAGTATGCGTTACATATTTTCCCTTATAATTATTCCTAGGTATTCTTCCACTATTATTTCCATTTCCTAAAGTCATTCTATTTAGATCTAGATTTTTGAATTGAGATTGTAACTTATTTATGTCTAATATGTATCAACTTTTGTTTCTGATTCTTCTTGTGATTTTTCAAAATCTTTTTATTATATTTGTTGTAGACACATGATTTTAATCTCTTGATTTTTATTTTAAAGGTATCTTGTATTTTGAAAATTTATTCTAATAATCTGTATTATTTCTTTTCAAAGAAAATGGTAAATTTGGAGGGTTCATTTAATAGAGGCCGTTCAGTTTCTTTTCTTGATTTTAATGTTCTTTTTCATCAAGATTATTATACATGTATTGTAAAATTATTCTGCTGTATGATATTATTATCATCACTAAGACTAGCTTTTTAAGAGAGGAGTAACTAATTGTGATTCTTTATGTATAAGGCTTAATGATTCATTAGGAATATATTCTTTATGAATAATTCATTAGGTAAAGGATTTTTATCAAAATTATTTGTTGTATAATATTATTCATATTTTATGAGAAATGATCCCTACACTCATTTCTCACAACAGTCTCACAACAAGCTGATGTGGCTGGTAATATTTATTATTTTTTTACAAAAAGAAAAGAAAAGAAAACAAAAAAAATAATAAAATATTACCAGCCACGTCAGCTTTTGTGGGCTGTTGTGAGAAATGAGTGTAGGATCATTTCTCTATTTTTATTATCATCATTAAGACTTGTATTTTAAGAGGAGAAACAATTATTTGTGATTCTAGATGTTGTGAGGGTTGTAGATTCAGAAGGAGGTATTCTTTATTAGTTTGACTATTTTTAATTCTACTGGTAGTATTATCTTCTCTAATGTTAATTTGGCATAATTACGTCAAACCAAGGGAAGAAATATATATTATGTCTTGTTTCATTCATATCATATACCATCTAGTTCTTATAGATTTTGTAAATTTTTTGAAAATGTATTAAAAAACCATGTTCTCTTATCATCATATTCAGGAGACATAAAATCTTTTCGTAATTTTTATTTGTTTATTTATAATTTATTTAGTTCATAATCTCTAATTATCATCATGATTGTGAATTTCTCATAATACTAATTTCTTCATATTTATGACATTATCACTACTATCAGAATAAGAAAGTATAGAAATCTAGAGGAAGAATTCCTAAAGAACGAATCCATAATTTGCTTTAAAACTCTAAGTTTTCAGTAATCAGTTTCAAACTCTATCGGGACCACTGCCGGGACCACCCTAAACGCTCTCCTGGCAACCGGGCTGACCAACGAACTCACGCTAAACCAACGCTAGCAGTTCGGACTGACCACCTAGAACTCGGATATTATCGCAGACTCTGAACCCTCTCTCTACTCACCCTTGGCTCTGATATTCTTCATAAACAACTTCATTAGTTTGTACTTTCATTCAATTATTCTTAGCTCTACTGACTGTATTAACCTTGCTATTGTTTAGGATCTTTTTGTGAACAATATGGTTTTCCCCCTTTGATAGCACCATCCACTAAACATAAGCATAAAAAATATAATCATAAAAAATGAAATCATATAAACCTTATATATATATATATATATTATATATATATATATATATATATATATATATATATATATAGTTTAATAAGTCCACAAAAGGGAGAGGGGAAACTTGTTAGATCATTAAGGTATATAGGCACTGCAAAAGACAAGTGGATTCCTAGCGTTTTGGAAGATTTTGTCTAGGCACATAAAAACATTCCAAATGCTACATAATTAATTCTTCGATCTAGCCCATGGCTATGTATAATTATGAATGCTTTTATTAGCCTATTTAAAAACCTGGCTTTTAACATATAAAACGAAAAGGGTTTTAATTATCTTTTTTTTTTTCCCATGAATTATCAGTCGTTGTCAATATATTCCAATGAACTAACACTCTGATCACCCAACCATATCGAACTACTATTTATTTACCAAAATTTTCATTCCGTCAATCTTTGTTATAAAATTGAAATGACACAAATACCTTAACTTTTTATAAACAAAATTTACATATAAGAACCTTAAAATTAAACAAATTAGAAAAAAAAAAAAAAAAAAAAAAAAAAACAAACAAAAAGAATAAAGAAAAGGGGTGGCCTCCACCTTGGGGGAGGGAGTGACTGCACAGCTACCTCATAGCAGAGCGTGACCTTCGAGCCACCCCAGAAGTGGCGCCGGCCACCTTAAGGGTTTTTTGCAGGCCACTCCCCCCCCCCCCTCCCTCCCTCAAGGGTGTGCTGCAGCAGCCACCCCATTTCATTCTTTTTCTTTTTTCTTTTTTTTTTTAATTAATTTTTTTGGTTTTATATAGAATTTTTAATATATTAATATTTTTTTATTAATAGTGACACATGTCATCATACTATTGGTGTTGACGTAGCACACTAATGAAATTTGTCAAGTGTTTTAAAAGAATTTTATTGTAGGGACGAAATTGTTATTTTGGCCTACCCGAGGACCTTTGAATTATTATTATTATTTTTTTAATACCACAGTAAGCAATTTGTAATTTAAGCCAAACACATGGACTCATTTTGCATTTATCTACTTTTTTAGTTTAAAATTTTTTAAAATTATTTTTAGTATTTATTTTAATTTTTTTTTTTGTTTTTAATATTGATATTTTTTATTAAATTATTTTTTAGGGTATTTCTGTCTTTAAACAAAATTTAATATCTAAAAAGAGAATATTTCATCTGATTTAACGAGATTCCATAATGGAGTGGGGTTTTGGTAAGTAAATGGTAATTCGATGTGGTCGGATGGTGAGAATGTCAGTTCATGGGGATATACTAACAATGACGAGTAGTTCATGGAAAAAAAAATGTAATTAACCCAAACAAAAAGGTTAAATTATGGTTAATCGACATAATTGTTCTGGAGAATAACTTCAATTCGGTACCGGCAGAAACCAACACATTTCTGCCCACCAATAAGAAGTTGACAGATCAACAAGGAACAAAAAAACACAAAAAAATTCAGTGTTGGCACAACACCGAATCATCCTCCTTCCTTCACTCTTTCGGTCTTTAGAAAGAAAAAAAAAAACAAAAACCAAAAATCCTCCTCCCAGCCACTGCCCCACGTGGCCACGCCGGACCCCGAGATTGGCAGCTCCACGGCCGGATCGGCAACTCCACGGTGTCGGAACTCGAAGGAGAAGACGACGACGCGACGGAGCCGAACGAGGTGGGTAGTCCCTGGACGGGAAGGATCGGCTCTTCTTGGACCCAAAGTTGTCCGGGGGTGGCCGCGCGGCTACCCCTGGTCCATGAGGAGGTCGCGTGGCCATCCCCGGGTCTGGGGGTGGCCTTCGGGCCAACCTAGATCCATCTAGGGCTGGCCAGATGGCCACCCCAGGCTCTGCGCGGCCACCCCTGACCACTGGGGGTGGCCACGCGGCTACCCCCGGTCCATGGGGCGGCCGCGCAGCCACCCCCGGGTCTGGGGTTGGCCCGAACCTGGGGGTGGCCTTCGGGCCAACCCTTCTATCTGGGCGTCACTCACCGTCGGGTTTGGCCTGGTTGTGACGGCGTCTTCCGACCCGGACAGTGGCGGTTTCCGACCTGGACGGTGTGGTCCGGCATGGGCATTGGTGGCGTTTTCCGACCTGGGCATTGCTGGAAGCGTCCAGACCCACGTCGGAGGGGTTGGGGTTGGCCTGGCCGAGGCTGTGTGTTTCGACCCGGTCGGTGGCAGCGTGGTCCAGTACGGTCGTGGTCTGGTCTGGGCGATGCCGGCGGCGTCCGGCCTGGCTGTGGTGGTGCGGATTTGGGTAGGGGGGTTCTCAGCGTGGTCCAGATCCGGTGTTTCAACAACAATCTAGTTTTTTGAGTTTTTTTGTTTTGAGATGATGTGTCAATATGTCATTGGTGGGCAGAAAACCCTTGGTTTTTGCCGTGACCTGACAGAAGGGGTTCTCATTGTTCTGTGTACGTTGCATTTTTTTTTTCTGTAGAAGCTAAGAAGTCGAAAGGGAAGGGTAAGAAGCCACCAACCAACTATCAATCTATCTCTAAATCTCGTTACTAAAGCTCTTTAGCAGAATATATCATTAGCATATACTATATAACCATAACAGCATTCATAATGAGCTCTTTATACTTAGTTTTATTTTTCTAAAACTCTAGCAAAACTTATAAAAAGACCTATTTAACAAGCTTCATTCTTTACTTCATTTTTAACTATTGTCAGATATAATCCCTACATACCAAGAGTCAAAAAAAAGTGAAAGTTATAATTTTGTAAGCTTATTTTTTACTTTGCCGTGAGTTTACTTTCTTGCCAGCTAAAAAGTGAAAGTATTTTACTTTCCCAAAAAGTGAAAGACCCATTTAATTAAACTGACTTCCCGTGAGCTTATTTTCAAGCTTATTGTATATTGGTTAAAGCTAATTAAAAATCATATTTAACTAAGGGATAATTGTACCGTTGGTCCAGTAATATACCATAATT
>JAJPGS010001210.1:0-42598 GCA_028654335.1 Alnus rubra
ACATGGATGAGAACTTCCAATTACAAGGGGTAGCTACACCTTCTTGGATCTCTCACAAAGAAGGGATGTCTAAGTGCTTCCCTTGCCTTGAGTCGCTCTGCTGGGTCATAACGGAGGAGCCCTTGCAAGAGATCAATCAAATCGCCAGCAGAGTGATCAACATGCTGCATTATTAGGTTCTGTGACAGAGAGTTTAATGTAAGATTCATCCAATTGCGCATGTAAGACAATACTTATAAATAGGAACAGATCAAACAATTTCCTGTAAACAACTGTCCAAATATATGTTAACGCAGGTAGCAAAGGGTTTTATCATATCAGAACTAAATGGTGTGACAGAATAGCAGAAGATAAAACAAAATATTGCACTCAGTGAAAAAACTGGAGTGAATGACGTTCAGGAGACAAATATCTCAAGATGGTATCTAAATTGATGTTTTGAGATCTTAAAATACACAAAGCAGTTGGCATGGTTCAGATTTATTTTAGGTTGCCGATGTTAACCATGCTAACCTTTGTACGGAAGGTAGCGTCAATTGTTACAGGACAGCTCATGATGTAAAAACTAGAAAAAAAAATAAAAATATTCCAATAAAAAGTAACCTATCCCATGGTATTTAGCACACCAAGAATCTAACTAATCCAAAGTGTCTCTATGTATCTCGCTACATGCGATTTGTTGAGATATTAAATTCTCCAATGCTGATAGCAACTGAAAATCAGCATTTTTACAGACACAAGCTGGGTAGAGCTACCCACTACCTGGCATATAGCAAGGTATATGCAGGTATATCAATCTATCTAACAAAGGAAATCAAAGAAATAAATTGCGGATGTATAGTGGCAAATTTATATAAACAATATGAAGCTGCAAATTCTGAATAATTACCGGCAGACGGGGCAATTTGCAAACTGCTTTCATGCTTTCCCTCGATGTTGCACCATCAGGCCAATCTAACCTTGCACCCCTCCTGAAATATTTCTCAGCACGGCGGCTGATCATGCACAGGTACACAACATAAGAGCTTCATCCACATAAAGAACAGAAACACATTGCAGAAAGAACAATCTAGTCACTCTTACTCAGCTCGAAGCACCATATGCTGGGGTATTGGCCCCAAAACCCTCTCCATCATGGCAAGATGCTCCAAGTTTTCATGTGTTTGGAAAAGGGCCTCTCCCTGATCATAAATGAAACAGAGGGTGTAAAAGGTAAACATGGATCCAGACTTTATAGCTGCATGGAAATATTCAATTCTCCAGGACCAATCATGAATATTATTAAATGTCCCAAGGTATTTTGTTGAGCTCCATAGTTCCAAAGTCATATGTCTTCGCAGTGAACAATCTGTTTCATGAGACAATGAACCTATATCTATGCAAAGAATGTTCTAGACAATAATTTGCCCCCAAGGTGTTCACATTATGCAATAGTTCAACAATGAATATTTCAGTAACAGAAGGACGATTTGAATTTCAAGGTGCCCCATGTCATCAAAGGCCAGTTTGCACATTAAACTCTCTTAATGAATCACCAAAACCAATGTTCAGTAAAATGGTATCATTGTTACACTTTTTTTTTGGGGGGGGGGGCACTGGCACAGGATTGTTGTAATTAACACGATATATTCAATGCCGTTAAGTTGTAAATGTTGGCAGCCATACAGACAGAAAGGCACTTACAGAGCATAGCTCAACAAGTATGCAACCCGCACTCCATAAATCACAAGGATAGTTCCATCCAAGACCTGCAACATCATCCCACAGAATATTATCTAGAAGAACCGAAGCTAAATTCTGACTACAGTAGTCTGACTGGGAATAATATTTTACCCAATATAACTTCTGGTGCACGATAATGACGAGTTGACACCACATAGCTGTGATCCTGATGTTCAAATGTTGTACTTCCAAAATCAATGAGTTTAATGGCGCTCGACTTAGGCAGATTCTTGAAATAGGAACCTTCTTTTGTCGACCGTGATAAAAACTTAAATTGTCGCCAGTGGAGAATTGGAAATAGTATCAGAATTTTGAATTTAACCAATAGCCCAGCTCAAAAGCATGAAATTCAACCGTGCTTGTGATCAAATATAAGACATGAGAAGGTATAGTACCTCTTAACCAAACTGTGTTTATTTTAAAAGCTCAAAACTAATATATATTGTCACTTCAAACACCAAAACAAACACAACATAAAAGCATTTAAATTAAAAAGAAATGAATGCATGTGTATGCGTGTTCCAAGTAATCAAACATGTTATAATAATTGTACCATCAAAACAAATCAATGATTTACTCCATTTAAAGTCATAAAAAAGGGGGATATGCCTAGAAACCAAGAACATGAATAAGAAAATAATACCTTATAATCCGGCACTTTGACATACTCGGAGGAGACAAGAAGAATGTTTTCTGGCTTCAAATCAGTGTGAATAAGGTGCAAATCATGCATAACTACAAACATAAACCAGTAAATAAGTCAATAAGAGGTGAAAATAATTATCAACAATCATCAATTCCATGCTTGTCCCAAAAAAAATAATTTAGTTGAGTTTGAAGCGGAGAAATCTTCTAATATGGAAATGAAGTAACTAGATGCTCAAATCTCAGCTTTATATTAAAAACATTTGAGCATCAAGTATAAAGAATTCAGATAAAATAGTGCAAGAATTGTCCACACACATGCTACAGACTCCAAAAGTTGTCTGCCAACCTCCCGAACAAGATCAATGGGAAATGAACGGTAGCTGTTTTTGCGAAGAAAATCGTATAAGCTTGGTCCAAGCTTCTCAAATACCTGTTGAAACCATTTAAATTTCATCCGCAAGTTGTTCTAACTCACAGAATATTCAGGCATGAAGGAACACACATTGTCCCTTCAAATTAATCAAATCAGAAGCACCAATAAATACTTACAATACAAATATGATTACGATAGTCAAACCAATTCCGTATTTGCACACAACTGCAAAGAATGAAACCACTTATACCAAAAACACTTCGAAGTTCTACAACCAATAAGGGGAAAAAAAGAACATAACATCCGTACCGGGTGCCACCAACATCATGCCTGGCAAGCCTCTGAAGGACATCGATTTCAATCATTGCAGCTTCTCGATATTTGTGAATGGAGCGAACGACTTTGATTGCCACGACTTCTTTCTTTTCATTGTCAAAACATTCTAAGACTTGCCCAAAAGTCCCTGCAAAAGTTGTGTGTTAAAGATCACAAGAAGCAAATGAAATAAATATATAAACATTACTGAATCTCAAGATCCAAAATGTTATCTTAACAGCAGCAGAAATTTTTTTGACAGCAATATTTCAAAATAATAATAATAATTAATAAAAATAAATAAGAAATCAAGAAATAAGAAACACGCGCAAACTACCATAAAAAGATGATATCAATTCATAAATGACTAATGAAATCAAAAACATATAAAAGGTGCAAGGAGGAAGAAAAAAAACACTGAAATGAAACACTGACCTTCGCCCATTTTGCCGAGAATCCTGTCTGCAAGTATAATTTTTTAAATTTAAAAAAAAAAAATAAGAAAAGGTTAGTTACTAGTGAACAAGCTATGAGTACCAGAACCACTCATAAATCAGAAGTATAAGATGAGAGTCAATCCTTGAATAAACAGTGACATATATGAAAGCATGAACAAATAAACGTATGAATGATTAAACACATAAATCAAACATGCCTGGCATAGATATTGGAAATGGCTTGACAAGGTGTTTAGTCATGATATAACAGACTGAGAACCAAAACTTCTTTTACATCCAAATTGGAAGCCCTAGAAGCCAGACTACAAAAGAATCTTAACTTCCAGTTAAATATGAGGATGCCTACAAGTAGCAATTCAAGCATATACTGAACCACATAAATTTAGGGTGATTATAAATGTTTAAGGCTCTGACAAATTTTTTGGAGGAAAAGCACCAAAGCTGTTCAAGCAGCATCCTATAGTGCGATAAGATAAACAGAATATATCGCAACTGCAACTCACATTTCCACCCAAAGGCAACAATCCTCACATTGCAACAATTCCAATTTTATATTGGAACGGCATTTCACAGTGAGTGGGAGATGCTTACAGCGAGGAGTTAAATTTTCTCCGATGGCAAAGACATAATGGCCATCTTTGTCATCTGATCTCCAAGGCGGGGAGGCATTGCGAGGCACTCCGCTGTAAAACACAGATGAAATATATCCACAATTGGCCATTGCTGCGTTCCCAAACTCCTGCCCACAAAAGATAGGTGTAACCACCTGCATTACAAAAGTGGGGGAAAAAAAAGATCAAAATTAGCATCAGTAAGCCCAATTGCAATTCTGAGATCTTGCAGACAATTACAAATTATGAAAATTTTTTGATAAGTCAGTTACACATTATGAAAGTTAAGGCCAAAGTTATTCAACAATTACTTAGAATGAAAATTAGGTAAAAATTTCAACAATTACACAGTATGAAAATTAGGCAATTTTTTTTTTCAACAATTACATAGCATGAAAATTATAATTTTTTTTCCTAAGCTAAAAAATTTATGGCAAATGCAAAAAACTCAAGATTTAAATAAAGAACCAAATCAAGAGTGAATTTTTCTACAAACGTATAAAAAATTCATTAATTTAAAGCGAAAATTAGAAATTCTCTTGCATAATCAAACAATAGTCCACCTTCGAGGATCACAAACTCAATTTGTTATATCATACAAAAATACGAATAGATAAATTACAGCGATTGAGAAAGAGAGAGAGATTGATACCTTGGGAGGAGGAAGAGGAGGGGGTATATCCCAAGTTAAGCGAGCTCGTTTCCTCGGACGCTTGTCCATGTTCTTGTGCGGGAATTCTATAATCCTCTGCGTCTCCATTTTTCCCTTGTTCTTCTCCAATTTCGCTCTTTGCGATGACACGATGAATTTGCAGAGATGAATCAAAAATCTTCAAGAAGCGAGATATTCGAAACGGCCCGATCCAGAATGAAACAAATCGACCACCAATTTCTGCTGTTTTTGTTTTCTGAGAAAATGAGAACGATTGGAAATCTGGAAACCCTAATCTTGGAGCAGATCTGGAAGCTAAACCTGAAGTGTTGGAAGCTAACTCGGATTGATGGTGCGTTTCTAACTATGGTTGAGACCTGACCGCTGGGCCCCGAGAGTTGATTGTTTCGGGGCCTGCTGGTTTTACTCAAGGACTCCTCTTTGTTCGTTAAAGCTTTTTACTCCTCCTCATTTTCTATTTTTAAAACAAAAGCATTAACGAATAATTTGAAATTTAAAAAAAAAAAAAAAAAAAAAAAAAACTTAATTTTAACTTTTATATTTATGTCACTTTAAAATATTTTTTTCAAATAAAAAATGCCCTCTAAAATATATTAACAAAATTAATTAATGGCGCGCGTGGAAACGCTTTCAGTCGCAAATTTTGGGCCAGTTGGGCCGAGTCGAATTAAGGCCCCATAATGATTTTCTGAATCTTTTTGAGGTAATTAGCGTCTGGCTTTCATAATTTCGAATCCCTCAAAGTAAGGGCATAACAAGTTGAGTTGAACCGAGTATTGAATTTTTAAACTTAGTTCATTTAATTTTATTTCAAATATGAGCAAAACTTGAGCTTATCACCGAACTAAATAATCTGTCAAGTTCGGTTTATTTATTTTTTGAACTAACTCGAACTTGTTCATGAACTTCTCAATTAACTTATTCATTTCTTATATAAATTAAATACCATGGTTGTTTTTTTTTTTTCATAAATCGATACTAATCATTAATTTATTATTTTTAAAATTTTGTCATTTGAGTTAATTAAATAAATAAAGTTTAATAATCTTGAGTTTATATGTATGTATATAAATTCATTTTTGCGTGCGTGCGACACACACACACATATATATAATCACACTCATGTACACACAAACATATATGGATCCATTTTAAGACTCAAAATCACAGCAATTCAAGTAAGTTATATCTATCGTATTATGAAGATAATTCTATTTTATGTGTTAATGTACTTAAAATGTTTTCATTATTAAATTAAAATAATACTATAAAAATGAAGTTATACGAATTAATACGAGTCAATTCGAGTTTATATCAATTGTAACGACCCATTCCTAATTACACAATATTGTCTACTTTTGGCTCTCCCGAGCCAAACTTCCCAGAAGGTCACTCCTCCTGGTACTACTATCGCAAAAACACGTTTAACTGTGGAGTTCTGATAGGTTTATGGCCATCATGACTTTAAAACACGTTGTGTAAAAAATGATGCATTTATACATATAAGCACATCCTTATTTTCAAGCGATGTGAAATGTCACAATCACCCCCCTCTTGGGATCCAGTGTCCCCGTTGGCGACTCTCATGGGCTTGTGTACGCTCCCTCCATCTCAGGCTGGACAATGGCTCTGATACCACCTGTAATGACCCACCCCCAATGACACAATATTGTCTGCGGGTTTCTCTGAACCAGACTTCTTAAAAGGTCTCCCATCCTGGTGCTACTTTCACAGAAGTATGTTTAACTGCGGAGTTATGATAGGTTCATGGTTATCATGGCTTTCAAATGTGTTGTATCAATAATGATGTGTTTATACATATAAGCACATCCTCATTCCCAAGAGTTGTGGGACGTCACATCAATTCAGCTCGTTTAATAAACAAACCTAAAAATTTGTTTAAGCTTTGTTCGTTTAATAAATGAATCGATTTCGAGCTGAGCTAATTTTAGCCAAGCTTGGGGCTGTTCGTGAGCGACTCCATTAATTTACGGCCCGACCTCAAGGTTATATTTGTGGTTTTTACACTCTTCTAAGGCAGAAGTTTCTTTTGAATATAAATAATATTATAATTTTCAGTCTTTTCCTCTTTCAAATCTTAAACTAATTTGGATGCAATGCAAAACCTATTAACATTCGTTATATTCGTAGACAAAATATTCCTATAAAAATTAGTTTTTATTTTTTATTTTTTTAAGAAAAAAATAGAAGTCACATCCCAATAAAAAGGATTTACATTAGGATTCTAACAATTCATCTAGAGATATTTAGTAACTATTCAACTTAATTTTCGCATATTGGTGAGAAGCATAATCGAGCTGCCTTTATGCATCTTTTGGTTGCCAAGTCGCCTAAGTTGTTACATTTCTTCATTGCCTTTCTGATGAACATGTATTGCAGGGCAGTGGATTGTGTTTGTATTAGAGATGGCAGTTCATATTCTGAATGAGAAAATCACATTAATCATGCTTATGTGGACATTGGCACATTGTCCGTCCACTTAAATCGCATAGTCCACGGCAATCCTAACAGTTTGAACTAAATTTTTGCACACTTTCGATTTGCAATAGGATTTTCTTTCTGTAAAGGGGGGAGTGCTTAATTCTTATCATTCTTGAAGAATTATTTACAATATTGAGTGGAATTTTAATAATTCAAGAGACAGATCTCATGAAGCACAAGTTTAAAAAAGAATGTAATGCTTACAATATTGGAAGAAATTTTTCCATACAATAATGTTTCCAAGATCACAAAAGCTCCATCTGTCATGCCAAGACCCTTAGAATCTCACACTCGCCAAAGCTCAAACTGCCATGGCCTCACAAAGGGAAAAAAAAATACTGGAAAAAATGTCATACAACTTGATGTGATAGTAAAAATCAGCTTTTAGATCTGCCGTATAAACAACATATGATAAACAAAAAAGCAAACCTACAAATTGTTCCCATTTTCCTGTGATCTGTGAAGCCAACGGTGGCAGAACTCTACAAGCAGCTGCTTTTGAAGGGCATCCTTCTAAAGCCCCACCATTAATTGCCTAGGTTAGTATGTGGTGTAAGCAAATAAAGCCAATACGGTTGGTTTGATAGCACGCAGGTCAGTTATTCAAACAACGCTCCTCCTGCCTCTCTTTTAGAGCAATCTATTACGGTAGTTGAACTGATCTTTGATACTTATAGATGCTACGAGGAGGTTGAAGTAAATGAGTTCAGTCCTCCCAATTCTCAATGCTCATGACTCTAATATATAAAGCGGGGATAGAGATTCTTAGTAATTTTGTTGTTTGGATTTCTAGCAAATCACTGGGAATCCAGATCTATAAAGCAGAGCCACTCTAATCACTTCTTCAAAAAGCTAGACTCACGACTCTTCAAGAAGATTGGAAGCTTTGACCTCCCTTAAATGCTCCATACAAAACCGCAAGGCCATATAAATTTCATCCTTTTGGTGATGACTCCAGTCTCCAGTTACAAAGACGTGAACTTTGCTTCCGATTTCAATCCAGCTGCTACCTGGAATCCTCTTCAAACCCTTCTCTTTCATCTCTCTTCTTATTGTTGACACACTCAGCCATCTACCAGCTGCAGAATGAGCATTTGACAGCATTACATATGATGCAACGTCTTCAGGATCCAGAGCTAGGATTTTTTGAGCGGCAAACTGCGCCAATTCCATATTTGAGTGAATCTGACAGCCTCCAAGCAATGCTTTCCAAAACCCAATTCCTGGATCAAATGGCAAATCGCAAAGGAACTCCTCAGCTTGTCTGAAGCGCCCTGAGCGGGAGAGTAAGTCAACAATACAAGCATAGTGCTCCGGCTTTAGCATGCTAGGGTCTTCAAGTCTTGCGCGAGAGAAATATGAAAAACCCTCATCAACAAGGCCAGCATGATTACAAGCCCATAATAGCCCAAGAAGTGTAACACTATTAGGTTTACAACCTACGACCTGCATCCTCTCAAAGAAGCTAATGGCTTCCTCTCCTCTACCATTCTGTGCATAACCACATATCACAGCATTCCAAGAAACAATATTTCTTTCAGAAAGTTTATTAAAAACCAAGAGACTGTCTTCCATGTTTCCACATTTGGCATAAAAGCTGATCAGAGAATTGCCAACAAACACATCAAGCTTACCCAAGAACTTAACAGCACAAGCATGAAAACTTTTTCCCATTCCAAGGGCTGCTATATTGGCAGCTGCACTAATAGCACAAGGAAAAGTTGAATGATTAGGCAGCAACCCTTCAACAAGCATCTCAACAAAAAGATTCACAGCCTCTTCATTGTGGCCTGTTTGGCTACACCCGCCAATCATTGCATTCCAAGAAACAATGTTTCTCTCGGGCATCTCTCGAAAGAGGCGGAAAGCGTCTTCAGTCCTCTCTTTTTTCAGGTAGCCACCTATCAAAGTCGTGTAAGATACCACATTCCGGTTGCAGGTATCTTCAAAAACCCTTTGAGCTTCTTCAATGGTGCTCAACTTGGCATAATGATCTAAAAGTGCGCTACCAACATAGACATTCGAGTGAAGGCCAATCTTCGTTGCGCAAGCGTGAATTTGCTTCCCTATATAAAGGTTTCCCAGCGCAGTTGATGAGTGAGTTACGGTCCCAAATGTGAACTCATTGGGTCTAATATTTGATACAAGCATCCTTGAGAAAAGATACATGGCCTCTTCATGGCGGTGCTGTTGAACAAAGCGCCCAATGATGGCTGTGGCAGACACTACGCTCAACTCAGACGCTTCGTCGAACAGTTGAAGAGCAACCGAGAATGATGTTGATTCTGAGTGAATATCAGTCTGAGCAGCTGAGGTTCCTAGTTTATGGACATGTGCATAAGCTTTCTGAATATCAACGAGAAGGCTACAAGCTAAGCTCTGGGTTTTTCTCAATGTGGGCTGAGAGATGGGGAGTCTGTAAATTATGGGTTTCATATGCGAGTTCGGGAGGGATATCTGAGGGCTCAATTAGCCATACGTGATGCAAATATTGGACAACTTCGATCTGTGGTTAAATCTGCTAGATAGTTGATGACTGTAAGTTCAATGGCTGAAGGAAATTAATTGGAAGTGGAGAGTGCTTTCATAGTTCTAAGGTTAATGATAAGTTTAATTAACCGTGTCGATCAGAATGTAGCATTAGGATCCTCTTCGGTTCAAATGCAGGGTATTCGGTTCCTTTTAAAGTAGGGACATTCTTATTTTTAAAAAAAAAATATAAAAGACAAAAATGCATTTACATTATAAGAAATTGAATACTCTCCGGTTCAAATAACCGGAGAGGATCCATTTCTAGGAATCATTAAGGTATTGAAGATAGGCCCATAATGTTTAATATTCCTGTGAATTCGATAATCCAATACAAAATTAGTAGATTATAGTTAAAGGTCTAATTCGTTTAATTAAATGGATTGAGTTACACGTGACAAGTATTTTATAAATTTGACAATTTTTTACGCGAGTTGCAAATTCAACATAAACCCATCACTAAATTAGAGGATTATGATTATTATGTCCGACCCATTTAATTAAAAAGATCGAGTTAAAATTGATGTATATAATTTTATATTCATTCCTCATCACGAGATCTAACATAACCACAAATACAAATTGTCACTCTAATTAAATTCCCTTCTACAACATATGAGCACTCCAATTTCTAGTTGTTCTACGACAAACATCGAGTCTAAAGTGTCGGGCTAATGCTGGGAAAGTTGTCCCAAAAGAAAAATATCATGTTAGGAGAATATTTGGGAGAGTTTTTAAGTTAAGAGTTTCATATGACAACTTAAGAAGTTATTTTCAAGGGCTAATTAAGCTGGACTAACAATGTTAATGGGTTTGTTTGATAAACAACAAAACATTACAAGGTAGTGGAGAATACTATTCCTATTATTTTTTTTATTTTTTCACATTTTCCAATAACAATTTACATCAAAACATTCTCACTTTTTCACTTTTTATATCACATCAATAATTTTTTTTTTATTATTTAAATAAAAAAATTCACTACAATACAAAAATTTTTCACTTTTCTATACAAATTCTTTTTACTTTATACCACATCATCACTTTTACTAATTTCAAAACTAACAACCCACTACACTGTATTGTTTTGTTCTTTGCCAAACAAACCCATTAACTACCACTACCATTACCAGGAACAGAACACAAATGTTAAAAAACAAAAAAAAAACAAAAAAGGGAAAAAGGGAAAAATGCTAGAGAGGGCCTTAAGATTTAAATTTTATCAATTATCAAATAGATTCTTCCTACCCCCCCCCCCCCTTCCCTTTTTTTTCTTTCTTTTTTTATATTCATATTCATATTTATAATTTTATTTTTTGTTTTTATATTTTCCTTTATTATTTTTATAATTTTTATTAAAAGAGAAACGTGTCACCTACTAATTAAGTATAGCGTGACAATATTGTTAAAACTTTAATAGTATTTGAACGAAATGATTTATTTGATAACTGTTCTAACCATAGATAACAAATTGATAAAATTTAAGTGTTATAGAGCAATTTGATAAAAAGTGATGCCTCATTAACTTCTAAATTATTATTTTTTAAATAGTAATAATAATAATAATAATAACAACTCATTAGTGTCAAATAAGAGAAATGCTAGGGGTACTTAAAATTTTACCAAGAGAACCTTACAAACTGACATGGAATCTGATGTGGCATCTCTCTTAATTGACAAACTCATTTAAAGCTCCCCATGTCATCATTCTTTTCTTTTCTTTTCTTTTTTTAAAAAAAAATTAGCTGCTTTTGTTCTTTCTAGGTTTCTCCAACGCACGCAGACTTTTCCTTCATCTTCCTGAAAAATTTGTCCATCTCCAACGCTTGCAGCCTCCTCAGCCGCACTGTGCCTCCTTCCCCGACTTCCCACCAAGCCGGTTCGAGAGCATGTGCCCCTCCACCTCGCTCGCCAATGCCTCCAGATCCTCTTCCCCGTCGTTCGACTTGGGTGGATGCATGTGGTGCTTCTCAAAGAGTGATGATAGCTAGACTAGGTGGCACAGAAGAAGAGCTTGGGCTCTGTTTGTTTATAATTTATAGAAGCAATTGGACTGTGAATTAAATAGGTATCATACGGGTTATAGATTTTTGGGCTATTCACCAACTGTTTGGGCTCTTAATTTTGAAACCTTTACTTTCTTTTATATATGAGGTTGGGGTGGTATGAAGAAATTTTTTGTTTTAATAAATGATTTTTTGTTTTTAAAGGAATTTCATTATATTCATCATAATCAAACGAAAATTCTTGCTCAGCGAATACAATATTTCAAATAAAGGTTGGACTATCTTTCATCCAACTTATTCTAGAGATTGAAAAAGAACTACTTTCACTAGACGATAAGCTACTTTCTTGGTAGGTTGGGATATAGAGCTCAAAGTCCCTTTAGTGTTTTTTCTTTTTAAAGTATAGTTTAAAAAATCGTAAGGCAAAAGCCATTGATTTCACTTTAAATTCCAGTATTGGAGCAGAAGATGGGAGATAAATCTTTTGGATCAAGATCCTTGATCATTTTTAAATAGTTATAATTCATTGTAAATGAACGGTCATGATCATGCCACGTCATAAGAAAAATAAATCATCCTATTTTCTTTCCTCCACGGCCTTTGACTCCCCCCTCCTCTCTCTTCCATGACCCGCAGCCGGAGCCAGCAGCCAGCAGCCATGGAGGACAGAGGGGAGCGAGGGAGGGGTGAAATTTTTTTCCCACATGATATGGCTTGATCTTAGCCATTCTTTTACAATGAATGGCCACGATTTAAAATTACAGGCCTATTGCATGGGATTTCCTTCAAAATATCTTTTCGAGGGACAGAATCCCTATAGGCACGGAGGGAATTTCTTAGTTTATTTTTATTGTAGGAAGAGAATAGATCATATACTCATTTTAAGAAGGTTTTACAAATTACATACCATATATATATATATATTCTTCCAGGTTAGATTGCGATTATGGAAGCTTTCTCATAAGTCAACTTATTCAACAGAAAAAAAAAAAAAACCCTGAAATTCACTCTTATATATATATATATATATGTTCCCTTCCCCCAGGACGATACCAGTTTTTCTGAAGAGAGAGTTGGAAGCAATGCCTTCCTGGTGGAGTGATCATCAAGAGGTGAGTGCTGAGTATATCTTCAATTATTTATTTGGGGCTTCTTCCCATATTATTATACCTCAAACCTACTTTCACCTGTTGGAAACTAACCGTTAGATTGTGTTGTTTCGATGTCAAAAAATATGTTTTCAATGACAAAATTACATACTTCTTGTTTTTTAGTTGAAATTCTAAAAGTAATCGTGAAAACATTTTTCTTGAATTCATCACCATCTTTACCCGAGCAAAGAGTCCACCCACCCGAACAAGTCGTCCGAGCGGAGAGTCTCCTCTCACAGCTCCCTACAATTTTATTTGCCCCTGTTTAAGCAGGGAAACTCAGGGAAACTAAATTACTCTTTCCACAATGACAGCGCATAATTGAGCTGAAGCGCAAGCTTCTCTGCAAAATTTTTGAACCAGAAACAGCAAGAATGGAGGAAGACGAAGAAGAAATAATAGTAATAATTGTTACGTGGCCAAGTGGGGAACTAGACTCTGGCAGAGGAGCAAGGAAGATGGAAGTGGAGGAATTGTTTTCAGAGTTTGTTATTTTATTGGGTGTTTTACTGATGGTATTGTGTTGGGTAGGAATAAAATTTATAAATTATTATCTCACCATGGATGAATAGTTCTGGTTCCTTTACAAGTTCATCGCACTTGGGGGCCTCTTTTCATTGTAAGTTGTATTTAAATACTGCACTCTTTAGCAGTAAATTTTTGTGTTCAAGTTTTGATAATATATTATTATGAATAGATAATATGATTAATTCATTTGATATTTCCTGTCACATAGTTGATGTTAAACAATATTAATTTAAGTTTTGAAAAAACTTTTTTTTTTCTCTCTCTAAAAGCAACTAGGCTTTCTTATGCTATCCTTGTATATGCGGATTTTCAATCCCTAAATTCAAGCGAGCGGATACCGTATTTACTATTCACACATATGCTGCTGGCGGATAGCGAAATATGAGTAGGTGGAGGCGAATACCATATTCACTATCCACCTCCGTATACCCATATATATTTAAAAAAAAAAAACAATTTATATTTTCATATTATAATTTACAAAGTATTTAGTTCAAAAATTGGATTAAGCCCTTATATATATATTTAGAAAAATGTCATATAAATTAAGTTCATAGTTAAAAGTAATAATTAAAAAAAAAAACCAAAAAAGCCCAAATTGCAAAGCGGATGTTACGAGCGGTTAATACTAAAAACAGGCACACCCGTGTAATGTTATGGGTGGATTCCACAAAGTGTGGATGCTGATGCGGTTACTAAAATTTGTTTTTCGCAAAGCGCGGATACCAAATACAGGTATTATTTGCTCATATGTGCGGAGGTGGCTAATAACCTCTTACCCTTACAAATATATAGTAATAATAATATAAAAAACGACATCGTTGTGGTTCGTTTAATATAGGGTTTTCCTTTTGAGTTAATGAAATTGATCTTTATTTATAAAAAAAAAATTAATAATAATAATATTCTTGAGCTACATTACATTTTGAAGCATTATAATTATTTAAAAAATGCTCAAAATCATCTAAAGTGTGCCCTAAAAAGAGGGCCAATGAATGTTCAAAACACTAAAATAGGTCCAAAAGGCCAATTTTTTAAAAAGCGGTTATACAATGCGTTTATGAATTTTAAGAACCGCTAACCGGCAATTATTTTAAAACCAACTGCTAAAGGACTAGACTTAATTATTATGAGATGCTTTTGTAGATGTAGACACATGACTAAGACTTATATTGCGATGGTGATTAATGATATGTAAAGATTATGGTATGATATGATAGTTGATTAGTAGATGCTTTATTTTTGTTGGCTCGATAATATGTCATATTTTTAATAAATAATATTTTTTATACGGTTCAATACAAAAAACAATATGAATTCACATAATTTGAGAATTTATAATTTTTTTTGAAATTGTAGTTGATCCTACTCATCCTAGTCCCACTCTCTTATTATCTTGTTTTAGTAAGAATTGTCTTGCTAGGCTCCTTTAATTTTATTTTTTTTTTCCCTTAAGTTTGTTACATTTTTTATTCGGTAAATGTATGATAAATCTCTTAGTCAATGCGCGATTTGAAATCACTCCTTCACTTTTTAAAAATCAATTTTAACACTTTAGTTTTTCGTAGATTTGAAAGGGTCCCTTCGTGTATTGTCTGTCCAATTTTGTAAGGTCTTTTAGTACCACATCACCTTAAAATAATAATTTAAATTTTGTATTAATATAAAATATAAAAGATTAATTTTAAAAATAAAATCTTAAACCTAACAAAAAAAAAGTCACCAAGCATCCCACCATTGGCCACCCTAGAGGTGGCCGACGATTAACATTATTTCATAAATGGCCGGCGATTACTAAACCCTTGATGCCTCGGCTCCATTCATCCCTTCTTGAACGATATGTACATCCCCGTAAACAAATTGCCCCCTCCCAAAGAACAGTTAAACGTTTGTCAAAATCGCAGTTTAACCTTTAAAATCGCAAATAAGCCTTTAAAATTCTACGTTTTAAAAAAAAGTCATCTTACCTACGATTTGAAAAAACAGATTTTCTACGTTTTCAAATCGCGATTTTTAAGAACGTAATTCTCAAACGATTTATGTTATGTGATTTGGTTTAAAATCGCACTTATTGTCTACTGAATCGCAATCCCAAACGCATGCTTAAGAGTATTCGGTGGAGTAATTCTACATGTCATATAAAATGTCCATCAAGTATCCATTAAATAATGATGTGGCTTTTAAAATACTATTGGACATGTGATTGATTAAATAATGAATTTTATTAAGTGGTGATTTTAAAAGCCACATCATTATTTAATGGACTCTTGATGAACATTTATATGACATGCAGAATTACTAATATTCGGTGTATTCCCATCAACTTATCATTTTTTATTTATTTAAATTTTAGTTTGAAAAAATTTGCTTTTTGCTGGAAGAGGCTAGTCAGCTACGATGTTTACGAATTGGAAAATGTTATACTCACACCCAAATTCCCACAACATTTTTTTCACAACCTGATGTGGAATTTCCACATCAGATATTTTTTTCACAACCTGATGTGGAATTTCCACATCAGATTTTTTCTTTTCTTTTCTATAATGAAAACTCTCTCTCTCTCTCTCTCTCTCTCTCTCTCTCTCTCTCTCTCTCTCTCTCTCTCTCTCTCTCTCTCTCTCTCTCTCTCTCTCTCTCTCTCTCTCGTTCTTCTCTCCTCTTGCTCTTCTCTCTCTCATTCTTCTTCTTTTCTCTTTCGGTCGGCAACTACAAACGGAGACGGTGACGGAGAGAGCCGGAGCTGGACGAGATTTGACACTTTCCTGGCCGGCTGGCCGGGATTCGACCCTTTCCCGGCTAGGGATCCGGTCCTTCTCAGCCAGAACAGCCGGATCCTGGCAGGGATTCGGCACTTTCTCGGCCAGGATCCTGTCGTTCCCCGGCCGTTCTGGCCAGGGATCTGGCCCTTTCCCGGCCAGAACGGGCGGATCGAACGAAATCCGGCTATTCTGGCCGGAGAAGGGCTAGTTCAGGTGGCCGGAGTTGGGAGGTGAGGGAAGATGGAGGGAGGTGGGAGGGGAGAGAAGATGGAGGGAGGAGGTGGAGAGGAAAAAGAAAACGAAAAAAGAAAAAGAAAAAAAATCTGATGTGGCATTCCACATCAGGTTGTGGAGATTTGGTTGTGGGGATTTGGGTGTGAGTGTAGCAGCCCTCGAATAGGAATTAGGCTAGACCGATGAGACACCCGATTCTTCTGCACACGAAATAATCTAGATAACATTACGGTGTGACACATGTCTTTATATAATTGGATTTAATGTGACATACTAACCAAATTTATCAAGATTTTCGATAAAGGTTGACAATAAGTGATAAAATAATTAGAAAATATATGTATGAACTAAATATTATATTTATGTGTGTCGTGAATTGTGTACAAGAAAATCATGTACGTTTATAGTTAAATAAGGCCTGATAAACTAAAAAATACAATAAAAAATTTAATGTACAATATTACAGAATAAAATCAATATAAATTAAATACAATAAATGTCAAAATATATTCAGAATATATATATATTTTAACAATAAGGACTTATTTATTATTTTTGTATGCCAAAGTGAGCTCTTGTACACTCACTGCACCTACATTATATTTGATGAGAAATTCATGCACGTGGAATCCATCCCATATTTATGAGTCCCACATTAAATATGAGTGTACAAAATGTGTATAAATAACACTTGTATTGAGTAACTATAAGGAGATTTTACATTTTTCAGTAGTTTTTAAGTGAAATAAAATTAGCTTTAATATATATATAAATAGAAAAGGAGTTTAATATCAAGGTTTGAAATTTGAATGCCACTATAAATACTTCATTTCAGCTTGAAAACTCACCGGTTGGATTGTCCATGGAGGTCATACAGGCATGTATACGAGCCGAGCCCGGGCGAGTAGTGGTTGTCCGAGCTCGGCTCGTTTAGAATTTTCACAAGCTCAAGCTCGTGACGGGTATGAAATGTTGAGCTCGGCTCGGCTCATCAAGGGTAAATTCATGTCCGAGCTCAAGCTCGAGCTCGGTTTTTTGACGAGCCGAGTGCCTTATCGGGCACTTGGCTCGCCCGGCTCGTGAGGACAAAATCCAGTATAACCAAAACCAAGCTAAAGCCAACAAAGCAAGAACAAAACCTCAAAATCTCAACATAAATCAATCCTAAAAAAATCCTATGAAATTAACATCATTTTCGAGTTCTACTCGTGGTGGGTATAACAAAATCGAAAGTCAGAGCTTGAGATTTACATTTTCTTGATAGATTCTCACACATTGTTTCACGATTTTCTGACTTGATCTCATTGGTTCTTCATTCGATTGCAACGGAGAAGAAAGATAAGTTCCTTTGGACCCTCGTTGAGAGGTTCACCCCTAACAATACGCAAACACCGGCTTTCAAGCTGCAAACTCCGGAGCAAACTACGGCTTTGAGTCTTTGACTCTCATGTCGCCTAAACTCATTTCCTTTGCAAAGCTGGTTCCTGTCCAGGCGGCGGGCGCAAGAGAATGAAAATGAGAAGAAAAGAAATGGGAGAGGGGAGAAATAAGAGAAAAGGGGTGTTGTGACTTGGGGTGTCGTAATTCGCAATTTAGGCTTGGCAGATCACGTGGGTGCACAGTGTTGGAGAAGGCACTAGAGTAGAGTCTAGATTGTTCTTTAAACAAAAAAATAAAATAAAAATTAACTGGCATCCATTAGCTTAAAGTGCATTTTGCAACAAATATTTGGTGTACTTAAAAAAAAATAATAAAAAAGAAGAAGAATGAACTGGCATCCACAGATCCACAAGGTTAACGTGCATTTTGTAACAATTAATTAATTAATTAATTAATTAATTTTTTTAAGATTTGTAACAAATACTTTTAAGTTCTCATCAAGAATGAACAGCATCTGGCATCCACGTTTGCACTAGCAAGTTTGTTCAAGATTCAAGAAGGCACTACTTTAGAAAAGAAAAAAGAAAAAAGGGCACTAGTTTTAAGTTATATTTTTTATATCTATAAATTAAAGTAAAAAGTTATATGTTTTTATCTATCTGAAAAAACATTTTTAGAATTTTTTGTTTTATTTATTTGTAATATGATCAAGATCTTTTGTAATTTTTATACAACATTATTGAGAAAAAAAAATTAAATGAAATGTGTTTGGTGTCATTTTTTGAGTAATTTTATATGTCATACCTATGTCCATCTTGTATCTTTCTAATAATGATGAGGTTTTTAAAATCACAATTTGATCATAATTCAATAACATCAATCACACGAATAATGCTAGAAGTCACTCTTTTGTCACTCTTGTGTCCCTCATTGAGCTTGTGATTAATCACTAATAAATTTTGATCAAGTGGTGATTTTAAAAGTTACAACAATGGACACGAGAGTGACAAAAAAAATGATTTCTAGAATTACTCTCAATCACACAATGATGATTTTAAAAGTTATGTGACTGTGTCATTATGACTTATGATGTACTTACAAGTTATGTGACTATGTCATTATGTTGTTATAATAATTTATTGTTATAGCTTAATTTTTAATTATATATAGTTATGAATTATGATTTATATTTTATGATATGAGATTATTTATAATATGATATAAAAATTATATAAATCATGCTTAATTACTTATCCTAACTTCCTTACAATGATACAAAATAAGTATTGTTAATATGCTTATTACATTATACATTGTGACATATGACATAAGATTTAATATCATATAAATTGTTAGATCATACTTAAATTTAATCAAATGAATTGTTAGATCATATCACCTAACTATTGTTATTAGATCATAATACTTTGTTAGAACTTATATCATACTTAATTATACAATGATACAAAATAAGTATTGTTGATATCATTATTACATTATACATTGTGCCATATGAAATGAGATTTAATATCATATAAATTGTTAGATCATACTTAAACTCAAATGAATTGTTAGATCATATCACCTATCTATTGTTGTTAGATATTATTAGAACTTTGATTACACTTAATTATACAATGATGCAAAATAAGTATTGTTAATATCGTTATTACATTATACATTGTGCCATATGACATGAGATTTAATATCATATAAATTGTTAGATCATACTTAAATTTAATCAAATGAATTGTTAGATCATATCACCTATCTATTGTTGTTAGATCATAGTACATTGTTAGAACTTAAATCACACTTAATTATACAATGATACAAAATAAGTATTGTTAATATCATTATTACATTATATAATAAAGATATATTATGTTATATCACATAAGATTTAATATCATATAAATGGTTAAATCATATGCATTTCATATAAATTCTGATGATAATACATATGATCATATGTACTTGCAGAGCAAGCCTTTTCTAGATGATTTTATAAAAAATCTATGATTTCTCAAAAAAAATAAAATATAATCTAATTATATGAATTCTAATAATTATACTTAATTTGTGATTATAAGAAACACATTGTTGATTTTAATGCTAATAAATTGATTTGGGATTATACCAATTACATTGTCATTGTATATGATATGATTATTTGAATAATACGATTAAATATCAAGATTTTCATTAAATCATATGATTAACAATTTATTGTTAATTCAACAATCATTAGATATTTAATTACTAGACTTAGAGTCTTAGTCTCTTAAATCATATAAGATATAATCATATTAATTATCTTTTATAATTAAATTATATATTATATAGATACTTATAGATATAACTAATAATTATATATTGTATAACAATAATTAATTATTGTTAATTAATAAGTGATATACTAAATAAGTTATTTTTATCAATATAAATATGCGTTTATTAATAAATATATACGAGTCGGGCTAATAAGCGAGCCGAGCCTTTTTACGAGTATGTTCACGAACTTTAAACGAGCGAGCCGGGTTTTATACAGGTATGGATCGTTTAATAATCGAGTATAGTTTCGTGTCCACGAATAGCTCATTTAATAACCGAGTCGCGCACGAGCCGAGCCTTATCGAGCCGAGCCCGAGCGAGCTCACGGGTAGCTTTGCTTCGTTTACATCCTTAGTCATACATCATCCATGACAAACACTATTTATTTATATTTTTTTTTTCTGCGTCTGTCTCTGGGTTCATACAAAGTAAACACTTTGAACTTGGTCGCGCGATGTTATGCTTAATTTGAAGGATGGTGTAGGCCATAATGAGTTTGATTGTGAGGAAATCCTGTCGCTTTTAGCCTCTCTAAAGGCAGTTGAAAGTTTCATCATAAGCGGCTGGCTTCTTGAGGTATATATTCTTTTCTTTTCTTTTTTCCTTTTTCTTTGATTTTTGTTGACAATTAGAACCAAAAATACATGCCATTTCCGAGGTGGCTGTGTTCAGCAGGGGTGATTTTCAGGCGGCTTGAATTCCAATTCAACAAATTGAAGGAATTAAGGTGGATTGATTGTTCGATCAACAGGGCCAAGAGGGATTCCCTGGCTTGCTTCATAAACATAGCTCCTTTTCTTGGAGAAGCTGTTTATCAGAGTATGTGTTCTTTTCCAACTTCCAATTCATTTTCTCAGTTCTTTCATCTCAATTAAAAAATAAAAATAAAAATTACCACCTCATATTTTTCATTATTTTTGTAATAATACCCTTAAGTTTGAAAAAGTGTCAATTTAGTATATTCATCTTTCAATTTTTTTCAATTTCACAAATCCATTAGAATTTTTCGTTAAATCTTAATGAAATTGTGTCAAAATTTTTAAACTATCCCACATTTTTTTTAGAAAAAAAAAAAATTGCAAGGATTTAACGGAATTTACAAAGATATTTATGCCTGAATCTTAGCCTAAAATACCTGCTTCAATTAAGAAAATTCGCAAGGAGTACTCTTCTAAACATGGCAAAAATTTCATACCCACAAGAGTTAAAAAGATCAAAGAACTTTACTTATAACCCTTAATCTTTCATCACATATGAAAAAAGATACCCAAATTATAAAAAGTGTCAATTTAAGATATCAATCTTTCAATTTTTTTATTTCAATTTTAACCATTGGTTAGAATTTTCCGTCAATTCATGTTAAAATTTTCAAAATATCCTTCATTTTTTTAGGAAAAAAAAAATTGCTAGGATTTAGGTATTGGACATAATTTAACGGAATTTGCAAAAATACTCATGCATGAATCTTTGAATTTTTTTTATAATTTTTTTTAAAAATAAAATAAACACATGATATTTTGGAAATTTTGATAGAATTTAACATAAAATTCTAACGGATGATTGAAATTAAAAAAAAAGAAGAAGATAAATATCATAAATTGACACTTTTTAAAGCTTAAGTACTTTTTTTCAAAAGTGATGAAAGATTAAGAGTTATATGTAAAGTTTTCTCATTTTTTAAAAATTGAAATATAGATATACTAAATTAACACTTTTTAAAGTTTAAGGATATGATTAAAAAAGTGAAGAAAAATCAGAATTTAGTTATAAGTGAAATTTTCCCTAAAAAAAAAAAGGCAGATTGATCGCAGCCACAGATCAGTCCCCTGTCCTTATTTCCACCAATACTGGCATGAGCCTCATCTGTGGATGGATTCTACAGCGATTGAGTCCAATACTTCTCAACTTGATCACCTCAAAATTGTTGGGCTCCTGGGCTTTAGCGCCGAAGATGATCAACTACTGCAAATGGAGCTTTTGCTTGAGAAGGCAATTGTTCTCAATTCAATGATTGTAATGTCACCGACAAATCGATTATGGCGGGTTGTAAAGGTCCCCCTGAGCCAGCTGAAGCAGGAGCACCAACAGCAGATTGCAGTATTATCTCCGAACAAGAACTTCTTGTTTGGATTTACAGAAGAAATTTTCAGTGCCCTATGTTCAACAAAGGGCTGGCCTTTGTTAATTTAAGAGTTTTGCCCCCCTTCTCCTCGATCTATATCCAGATTCCGAGCAATTTTCTATTAGAATTGTTTGAAGTAAAAAATGTGAGAGAATTTATATGGAGCCTCTAAATACAAAAACACATTTTATATTTTTCAAAAGATGAAAACAGTTTTTTTTTTTTTTTAATTTTTTTTTTATATATTACATCAAAATATTTTTTTAAACAAAAAAAAAAAAATTCTCCAAAACACATTAATAAACACCCCCTACTCAAAAAAATTATTATTTTTTTACAAAATTTAAAAGAAGTTTTTGATTCATCAAAACTCAATGAAATTCATAATTTGATAGTAAATTGTTTTATGGAAATAATAAAATTACAATATTGCATTAAGTTGTTTGAATAACTGGTAATCTAATTTGATATGAGAGTTGAGATCTTGAATTTGAACAATAACTATGTAATTCACATGATTGATAATTTAACACAAATTACACATGAAAATAAAATCTCTTTACCTAACGAGCATTATCACAACCATGCAATACTTTGTATTCATTTTCTTTTTTCTTTTTTTCTACACAGGGCCAACTCGGTAAATTTTGAGGCTTAAGGCAACAAATTTAAATGGAGCTTTTTTTGTATTAAAATAATTTTAAATTTTAATTTTAATCTTGCTTTTTCCTTTGATTTTTTCCAAACGATATACAGAATTCATTTCTGTCACTGAACATTTAATTTCAACAAATGACATATTTTTCTGTTGAACTATATATAGTTCTTTTGATGTAGAATTTAATTTGTGCAAAAGAAAATTTACTTTATTCTAAAAATAATTTAATAAACGAACTTAGACGACACGTTGGTTTTTAGTTTAGGTGAAATTATGAGTTTAGTTATTAATTTAGGGATGCTATAAATGTGACTTTCCATTTTTCTCTTCATTTTCTCCTAAAGTCTCGTTATCTTGGAATTCAATTCTTTGTAATTCTTTTTTATCCCAATTAAAGCCTTAATTAAAGAGTATTGGCTACCCTTTTTGTCCTAATTTTTCCTTCATTTTTATTTTTATTTTGTTATTGGGTGAAAACTATCTCTGGATGGGTTTACTATTTCTTTCACGTATAATTCTGGTGCTGCTTATTAATACAATACTACTTATTCAACAAATTTATACTTTTAATTTTAAAGAAAGGGTTCAAAACTCCTATTGCACCACTGTGCACCAAAATTCAGTGGAGTGGTGATTGATCCATTGAAAAAATTCATCAAAATTGAGTTAGATGTGATCGTTATCTTTGACTTTAAATTTGAAGAGTTTGCCACATTTCAATTCTCTTGGAGATAATTTCCCCAAGTAATGTTAAAAAGAGATTAAAGTTTTTCTTCGGTCTTTCACGTGTGATGTAACTTTTAAGATTATTATTAGAAATTTAATAATAATTATCTTAAATTCAATGATGATTTTAAAAGTTACATGACATATAAAAGAACAAAAAAAAATTCTAATTTTTACATAATATTAAAAAAAATGTTAGAGCATCTCCTGGTGTACATCTGAAATGATTAAAAAATTACATCTATGCTATCTAAAATGACATAGATATAATTTTTTAATTACAACCATGCCATTCTAGATGTATATCAGAAGATGCTTAACATTCTTCCTAATATTACTCTCCTTAATGAATACTCTTAATTAACTTTCTAGTCCGTAGTCTCCATCAATTTATTATGTAATTTATAATGCTTTTTTTTTTATATATATATATATATATATATTTTAATATGGTTAATGTGTCCTTCTAATATATTATTGGTTTGCAATATTCATTTTTGTCTCAAAATGACAAAAATATATTACATAAAAAACAGAAAATGATAAAAAAAAAAAAAAATTCAAAAAAAAATCAAAATAGATCGAAGTGGTGTCTTTTGTTTTTGTTTTGTTTTTTTTTTTAATTTCTCTCTCTTTTTTTAGATTTTTTTTTTTTAATACTATGCAGATTATTTGTGTTATTTTGAGTCTCAAAATTGAGACTGTTAAAAGATTTTCTTTGTGCTCCGTTTGTTAATGCTTTATAAAGATTGATTTTTCTCATATCGACATGCCAAAAACAAAATATAAGAGATCTTTAAGAGTCGATGATGATTTTAAAAGTTACATCAACTTTAAGAGAATAATAAGTGTGAACAAAAAATTAATTCCTAGCATTAGTCCTCCAATAGTGGCAAGTGATATTTGCCCCAAAGCCAATGGCCCATACGCTAGAAATTTATTTTGTTTCATACTCTATACATTCGAGATAAGATGTCAAATTGGCATTACCCTTCCGGCTTGAGTAATTTTGGATAGAAAATCATTGAATTTTAGAAAAAATATTAAGGAAAACTCTACTTTTGAATGACAATAAGAGAGATAACAAGAATCATAGCTTGTAATAATTCAAAAAACCGTTATCATTCTAAAATGGGTAGTCGAGTAGCAACTAAAGCTCTTTAAAATTACTTTTAAAAGCTTAGTTTCACCGAATAAAAAGTTAATGTGAAATTTAACACTCATAAATACCTTTATAATTTACCCATTCAATGTAAGCAATTTATCTTGGGATATTACAATTTACCCCATCCAATTTCCCGATGTCCTCATCACGACACATGTCATACAATGTCGCAGCGCTACATGGTATTACTAGATTGCTTTAATATAATTTACGACTTAAAAAAAAAAAAAACTAATTACATATGTGCTATTACTCCAACAAACTATTCAAAATTCCAGTTGAAGCTCTTTGCAATCAGTCGTAAAGAGACCCAACGTTTCTTTTTTGGATCCGGCTTCCATGCGGTAGTTTAAAACTACCGCATGACCGCATGGGTGCTGTAGTGGAAAATGGTACTGTTTTCCACTTAAAAAAATTTGCAAATTTTTTAATAAATTTAAAAATTATAAAAATAATAATAATTAAAAACAAAAAATATAAAAACATAAAAAAACTAAAGGGGTGGCCGGCGTTGCCTAAGGAGCCACCCCCTTGGTCAATCTGGGGTGGCCGAACCACCCCAGTTGGCTTTGGGGGTGGTCTGGCCACCCCCAAAAGGCCAAAAAAAAAAAAAAAAAAGTTAAGGGTTTGGGGGGTGGCCGGCCACCCCTTTAGTTTTTTTAGGTTTTTATAATTTTTGTTTTTAATTATTATTATTTTTATAATTTTTAAATTTATTAAAAAAATTTCAAATTTTTTTTAAGTGGAAAACGGTACCGTTTTGTGGAAAACTACCGCATGGAAGCCGGATCCTTCTTTTTTTATGGTTGGTGAAGCCCATTTAGATAGAGTCATTGGGAGAGACCAACGGTCAAGCCCAACTCATACCAAAAGGCCCAAACTATATATCACTAAAAGCTTAGGCCCGTCCCTTGAATTGGGCCCAAGACTTCTACCAAATTGGGAAATACCATTTGTCATGGCACTGTTATGCCCGGACACCATAAGCAGCACTCAGTTTCGCTTTCCCGAAGGGCAGGGAAGGAGAGATTGAAAATACTTGCTCGTGAAAGCCATGGCCATAGCCGCCACCATTTCTCTGCCTCTCACATCTCCTACTCGCTGCTCTCTCACCTTCACCAACCCACTTCGACCTATTTCTTCTTCTTTCTCTTCCTCTACTTGTCAATTCAATTTCCTCAGGAAAGATAGCACTCGCATATGCCCTAGTTTTCGCATTTCGGCGTCTCCGTCCATGAGCATCCAAGCTCCCGAGAAATCTTCCCCTCCGACGTCGTTTTTGGACCGACGAGAGAGTGGATTCCTTCACTTCGTCAAGTACCACGGCCTCGGCAACGACTTTATCTTGGTAATTTTTCAGTTATGGGATTTCAAAAAATTTAAAAAATAAAAGATAAAGAAGCGATTGGATTAGAAAAAGTTTTTTATTTTTAATTTTTTTTAAGGAAATGATATTGATTATTGATTTTTTCAAGTGAATTCGAACAGGTGGATAATAGAGATTCTTCAGAGCCTAGGATCACACCGGAACAAGCCGTGAAGCTGTGTCATCGGAACTTTGGGATTGGCGCTGATGGGGTGATATTCGCCATGCCGGGCATCAATGGCACTGACTATTCCATGAGGATTTTCAATTCTGATGGTAGCGAACCAGAGGTGATTCTCTTTTTTCACAATTACTGCAATGTTACATATCATATTTGCTATGAACTTGTGAGTTTGAATATCATACACTGAAAAGACTATTCTTTCTGAATATGTAAAATTTCTACATTACGTTGACTGTGCTCTTTGTGTTCACTGTGTATATGTCAGACTCTTAGTGAAGTTTGTGATGATTGTGTGTTTTTTTTCTTTCTAGATGTGTGGTAATGGTGTGAGATGCTTCGCCAGATTCATTGCCGAGCTTGAGAATTTGCAGGGAAAGCAAAGGTATGGTTTTGAGTTTATTTTGTATTGATAATTTTCTTACTCAAAAACTCTTGCCACTTGCCAGATTACTGCTTAGTGAAGCAATATATTAATGCTTTCTTCTTTTCTTTTCTTTTGTGCGTGTGGATGTGGCTTCATCGGTGTGTGAAAACTTAGATACAAATGCAGTGTTTCGGCTATTGAACACCTGGGCTACTTTAACTTTGATTGACAATGCAACTTATCAAAAAAAAACTTTGATTGACAATGCCTGTTACTTCATATTTCTGCAGTTTCACTGTACATACAGGTGCCGGTCTAATTGTGCCAGAAATTCAAGATGACGGGCAGGTATATAATTTTGGACATTATGTGTTGCAATTACATGATCTCTGGCCTAGGAGGTGCTTTCTGGGCATTAAATAGATGATGCTTGCATACAATATGACTAGTCAGAACTACTTAGGTCAAAAAAAAAAAAAAGACTAGTCAGAACTACTTCAACTTACTGCGGCATTGATTGAATCCCCTGTAGCGTTTCTATGACCATGTTTTTATATAGAAAATTTTTTCCACTTATGAACTAATAACCAACTTTTTTGTATTTGGTGCTTTTTTCTATTTTTCCAACATTGGTCTTTACAATTTCAGGTTAAAGTTGATATGGGAGAACCCATACTTAAAGCATCTGATGTGCCTACAAGATTACCTGCAAATAAAGATCAATCTGCTGTCAAGGCAGAGCTAAATGTAGATGGAGTAACTTGGAATGTGACATGTGTTAGTATGGGAAATCCTCACTGTGTAATCTTTGGTACAAAAGAAGGCCAGGTATGTATTGTAGACAACTGAGAATAAGTTTAGATTTTTCATTCACTTCCATGTAGAAGTTCTATGCTGCCTTTGCTTTGAACTCTGTGCTTTTCAGTCACTTTCATTTATATGACATGGCAGAAGTTCCGAGTTGTGCTTTTTGCTGATTGTTCTGGAAGCACATACCCTTAACCCCCCCCAAGAAAAAGCAAAAAAATAAAAAATAAAAGAAGTAGGGTTTTGGGAGCCGAATATTGTGAAATATAGATAAATCTTGTTTGATAAGATTTAGATTTAATTCCTATGTCAATCTCCCCCCATCTGGCCATCTCTAGTAATCAGGTCATTATGTAATCGTTTAGTTTTTACTTTATTTTGGATGAGCTTAAATATTTCTGAGCAATGAGGAACTCTTTGACTGTGATAGTTGGTAATTCAATCATTTGATATTATCTAAGCTCTCCATGATGTGAATGTCAAGTATTAAATGTATCTATGTATATTTTCTGGTCTGATATTCGGCATCGTCGAACAATAGTTGGACATTGTAAATTATATAGTTACACTCAACTTAGTCTACCTATTCCCTGTTGAAATGTTGTTTTTTTTCACTGAATATATTACCTCTGCTGATTTTAAATCTTTATCTTTATGCTTTTGATCCAACAGAATTTGCAGGTTGATGAATTGAAGTTAGCTGAAATTGGTCCAAAGTTTGAGCATCATGAGATGTTCCCTGCACGGACTAACACAGGTTAGATTTTTCATTCTGTGGAGATGATTGGGTTTTTGGGTTCATTGTCCTTGTTTCTCTCTGCAAGTTTTAAACTAATAGATGGATTGGTGTTGGCAAATGGCCTCTGGGAGGCCTGTTGCCTTTCCCTGTGCATCTGTGTTTCAAATTCTGACCTCATGTTCCTTTAGGACATAGGTGCATGGAGTAATTTCTCAAATTCTTAGCTGTTTTGAGCCATGTTGATCTAGTATGTGCATTGATCCAGAACATAGTTTTGCTTCCTAAATCTAAATGAGCTTGCAAAGCAAACACAAGGAGATTTGTGTATTATTGTCAGGATATTTTCATGAGTCTCATAGAAGCTTACCCACAAGAAGCCTTATAAATTCCAAATATGTTGTGACTCTTGAGGAAGTGATAAAGGTATTCGGGATTTAGGTGAGCATTCTAGAATTGTCGAGTTTGAAGCTTCTTGGTCTGCGTTTTGGTATTGAATAATTGAAAGAGACATCAACAGATCCCGTTTACTTTTAGGAGTCTAGTGCCTTTTCCCTTTTTCTCATGTATTTGGTACTAAAATTTTTGGATTTCCTTTTTGCAAACATACGGAGAAACAAATGTTTCATACTTTCCATTTTACATAATTGTTTGTTCAAAAGAAATTAAATGTAATGCTTGATATGGTGGTTTGAGAGAGTGTAATGCATCTGCTGTTTATGAAGTCAAAAAACAAAAAAAGAAAGAAAAAAATATCTGTATGGAATGAGAACAAAGGCATTTACGATTTAAACATGGTATAGAGATATATCAGCGTGGAATTTGAAAAAATGATTTGTATATAAAGGTCATTGATGTTCTTTTTATAGAAATGAAATATTCTTCTTTTAATCAAATTTGTTTTAGTCCTTCATTGTTTTCTTCCTAATTATTATATTGTTCCAACATTTGATTTTGTAATCACGAATTCCATCCGATTTGATTGGCAGAATTTGTGCAAGTTTTCTCTCCTTCACACCTGAAAATGCGTGTCTGGGAGCGTGGTGCAGGTCAGTTCTTATTATGATATGTTGGAAAATTGAATGTAGTGATGCAATTCAACAAGTCCTTCCTTGGTTGTTTGATTGGAAAGCTAAACTCAGTTACTGTAAATTTTAGGAGCAACGCTGGCCTGTGGAACTGGAGCTTGTGCAACTGTTGTTGCAGCAGTTCTTGAAGGTCGTGCTGGAAGGGTATGTATAGCATTTACGCAAACTATGTTTAAACTCACACGCATGTAATTGCTTTGCTGGTATATTTGCACCACAAGAAATTGACTTGCATCATGTTCCATTGGCTTGGGCAAGAGCATTTATCCAAAGTGCATTTGATGCTGCGATTTCACAGACAAAAAATGTAATTTTAAAGCAATTTGAAAAAAATGTATCGATTGAGAGTATTTTTTTTAAAATTGCAATTTGAAAACATAGAAAAATCAACGTTTTCAAATCACAAGCGTGTGCATTTTCAAAAACTTACAATTTTAGAAGTTCAACTGCAATTTTAATGGCCAAATTGCAATTTTAGTTAGTACAGAACTGCGTTTTTAAGAAATGTATTTTCAAATTGCACGATCTAAAAGGGCTAAAATGCTATATTTTAGCTGTTGTTTCATTATAAATGATGGGTCTCTGTTTTCATATGCTACACAACTAAAAAGGGCACTGTATTATTATCTTATGGTTTCCAAATTACCCCCCACTTTCTCTCTGTTTGCTGTTGTTGTCCCAACAGTTTAACATCTATTTTTTTTGTTTTTCCTTAAACATAGAATTGCACGGTTGATCTACCTGGAGGGCCATTGCAGATCGAGTGGAGGGAGGAAGACAATCATGTGTACATGACTGGCCCGGCTGAAGCAGTGTTTTATGGATCTGTACCCCTATGATATCATCTTGATTAAAATTTTTTCCATCAGGGGAGACGAATTTTCTAGAATGCAAGAGTTAGTCTTGCAAAAAGTTAGAACATTTTTTTTTTGGGGTGCATTTCTATAGCCATGTGAACGTTGAAGTACCCCAAGGTTAAGCTATTTGTGTATGTGACTTGATGAGGGATCAAGTCCTGCTGGTTTGAGGGCCTAGCCTACGTTGAGTCATGAGTCATTAGATCATCTTCCATCGCTGGGGCTGACCATCTAGTCTACTTCTTATATTGCAACTTTTTGAAGTTTTGGAACATTGCAAATAGGATGGTAGTTTGTGGGGTAAGTGTAATTTCGCTTGGATAATAAAAACAAAAACAGATGGCAAGCGATATTAGATAGTTGAGTTGCTTTCAATGAAAGGGGATTGGTTACTTAGATTTGAATGATTTGGATCTTACTAAAGGATCCTCCACTCACATTTATATGCTTAATTTGAGCTCTTCCAAGAAGCAGTGGGTCAATCATCTGTAGCAATTCTACAATCATGTACTGTATAAAGCTATGACTTTTTGAACTTGATATTTCAAATGAATTGGAGAGGATCTTACTCCCATGAGTGATTTATGCATTGTTTACAAAACATGGGCTCCCATGACTAGTTGATGCGAATTCCATATTTACAAAACATGCAACACACCCATGAGTAGTTCATGCAAGTTACATGTTAAGAGCATGTACTATTCATGCATGTTTTGTGTTAATAACATGTTAATACTCTTTTTATTAATTTCATTCTTCAATAAATGGCAATCCAAACTTGTCTATAAATAAAGTAGTTCATGATTTGTGTTAAAAGTTAAAACCAACTCTCTTCCTCTCATACTCCCATAACTCATATGCGGTCGTCCAAACACTATGAACTGTTTGGCAACCGAGTGGAATAATTATTTCACTCGGGTTTTTTTCTAAAACCCACCCACCCGCATAAAACCCGGATTTTGACCCAAATTTTGACCCGAGTTTTGAGAAAATTCAATGCTGTTTTTCAGATTAATGGTGGGACCCACGCGCAGAAAAAGTTGACTAAAAAAACGAGTGGATCCCACATTTAAATAATAAAATATTAATAATTTAAATTAAAAAAAAAAAATTAAAAAAAAAACAGAGGGGTGGCCGCGCGGCCACCCCCAAAAGATGGCAGCCACCCCTTCCTACATTTTTTTTTTTTTTTAATTTTTAATTTTGATTTCAATTATTTTTTTAAAAAAATATTATTTATTTATTTTAATTAAATAATCAATATATAATAAATTATTATTATTTAAATTATTATTTCACACAACTTTTCAAAATACCAATCATTATACACAACTTTTTAAACTTCCAATCATTTCTTACTATTAAAATATAATATTTTTCAATCTCAAAATTCAACACCCAAACACAATTTTTTACCTCGATATTTGTAAATAGAATTAGAATTCAATTCTAATTCTAAAAATTTAATACCCAAACGCACCATTCACTTTAAAACCAGTTCCCTTCCTCCCCCACTCCCTTTCTCCTCAGGCAAATGAAGACCTTTGTTTTAAATTAAAATCAAAACACACATTGAATACATTTAAAAAAAAGAAGAAGAAGAAGAAGAAGAAGAAGAAGAAGTAATGATCAACTTTACAAATTCATTATTTGAGTTCTCCTTTCAATTACTTTCTTCTATATTATTTTTTAGAGAAAATTACAATTTATCCTCTCAAATTGCCAACTCCCAAACTACCAAAACATTTCAAAAATGCCAATTTTATTGAAATATCCTTATAATACCCTTGCCACGTGTTTCCTATAATTTTTTAATTTTCTTTTCAGTTTTTTAGTTTTAATTTCCTCTTCAAAAATCGAAACAAATGCATAAACGTCAATGCTAACAATCCCTAATGTCCAACTTGACACATTCAAAATAAGGATGGGGTAACTATTGAGTTTTTGGGTCGAAAGCTCCACCCTTTTAAGAGGGCTTTTGGTCCAAGCCTAGTGATCTGAGAACACTTTGGTAGCACTATACAGAATACCTCCCCATGCCACGTAAATAACTACCTTCATGATTCCTAGAATGAGGCAATAAGTGTGAGGGAGATCGTGAGACGTGAGATATTAGCTGTTTGAAATTCATTTTCCCTTCTCCTTCCATTATTTTCACTTCTCAAAAAAAATATTAACATCAAAACATTCTTAATTATTATTATTTTTTCATTTTTTATATCACATCAACACTTTTTTATTACTTTTAAATAAAAAAACTCATTACAATACAAATTTTCTTTCACTTTCATATAAATTATAAATTATTTTAACTTTATATCACATCAACCCTATTTTCTAGTTATTTAAAAAAATTCAAATGGGAGGGGAGGAGTAATGGATTTTCAAACGGGCCATTCTATACAAAAAAAAATCTCCAATGAAAAAACAACACATGGCATGTAGTTATGAAGGAATTCATTAGAAAAGCAACCAATGTCAGGTAAAATGAGATTTTTGTCTCCTTCTCTATCCTATTCTCTTCCATTATTCAGTCTCTTCTTCTTGAACTCCTTTGCTGATTCATTCCTCGAAGCTATCCCCTACTAGCCCGTTCCAGCAAAATCCTTTATTGATTTCTTTCTCTTTCTGACAAGGAAAATGGAGAGGATCCAAATGCTTCTCTTTTGCAGGCACTCTGATTAGTATTATGGCACAAGCAAAACTGTTCTAAAGGAGGGGATCCCGGGGTAGGACTAGGATTAAGGAGAGGAGGGCAACTTCTTTTTTTTTGTTTTTTTCTATGCCAAAAAGTGGTTAGAACTAATAGCACTAGTAGCAGATGCCCTATAAATAGTTCTATTCCTTAAAATAGGAAAAATTTGAAAAAAGTTGCAAAATAACAGGTCACAGCAGTTACCCTATTTTAGGGTCTCATGCTTGGGAAGCTACAGTGCTTCCCAATACATTTTGGGAAGCACTGTAGCTACCCAATAACTTATTTTAATAAAAAAAAATATCTCTCTCTCCTCTCTTCTCTCCGAAAAGAACATCTCTCCCTTCTCTCCCTAAAATACGAGAGAACAAGAAAGAGAATAAAAAAAATAAAAGTAGGAAAGAGAAAAAAGAATAAAATAAGAGTAAAAAATAGTATTTAATTGATATATGGAAAATTAAGGGAATCTATTGTGGGGTATTTTTTTATAGGAAAAAAAAAAGTGGTTTGGTTCTCTAAATTTTTCTTAAAGTAGAGAAAATAATTGGAAATCTGTTGCTAGTGCTCTAATGCAGAAGATTTGAGAGGCAAAGCTTGTGACACGCGGAAGGGAGCCCCTGTGGATGAACTGATTACGGGTAAACCAAATGAGATTAATGGCATTTGCTGCAAAAATGGGAGAGGAGATGATAATTTTTGGCAATTAATAATTGTTGAAGGCACTAACATTGCTTCTAAACATGCTTTTGGGAAGAAGCTAGGCATAAGCTCATATGGTCGTGGTTATTGTTATTATCACTACTTTTATTATTGTTATTATTATTTACATTTATTTGACTTCGAACCACTAATTCAGATGCACTTTTCTTAAAGGCCCTTGCTTGAAAGTGTTATTCTCCTTGCTCGATTCAAATTTATGTACTGTATAAACGTAATATTCTAATGTTAGTACTGCCAATGTTTTTTTATTGCGATAGAGGCATTTTTGTTTTGTTTTTAATTTTATTTAGGGAATAACTTTATAAAAAGGTCTCGAATTATACGTCGTTTTGGAATAAATGTACTGAACTATCAAACGTCTTAAACTAAGGTATTCACGTTTCCAAACGTCTACTTAAAAGTACTCCGTTAGGATTTACTGTTAAATCCTGTCAAAATTTTCACAATACTCGTGATTTTTTTTAAAAAAAAATTATAAAAAATTTCAAAGATTCAGACATTGATATTTTTGTAAATTTCGTTAAATTTTAACTAACACCTAAATGACTAAATCCTAGCATTTTTTTTTTCTAAAAAAAAATTGATATTTTGAGTACTCCGTTAAGATTTAATAGCAAATTTTAACGACGTACCCTTAAGTGAGACGTTTAAAAATATTGATACTTTAATTTGAAATTTTTGTTAGTTTAATACACTTATCTCACTGCTTATAATTCAACATCTTTTTATCCATTTATATGAAAATAAAATTATAATTTTATAACAAGCCTAAGTCATGTCATCAACTATGTAACATATATTAATCAGTGATTGATGTGACGTGAACTCACGTGTATCTAACGAATTCCATAGGATGATTGACGTCGTACTAAAACTTTTAAGATATAAGATCCCCTAAAATAAATAAGTAAATTTCTCATTTATATATTTCCAAAATAGATTTGATTATGAAGGTCCCATTTATCCATAAGAATACAAATGAGAGCTACAGGGATAGAATCTATAAGAATTATGAGCAAAAACCCATTTTGTAGCCATCCGACTTGGATCATGATCTCTTATAATTTTTTTAAAATTATAGATTCTTAAATTATGTGAATTTATGTCGTTTTATGCATTGAACGACATGAAAAATTATACATATTAAAAATATGACATGTTAACAATGAGAATTGAGTATATTTTTATTAGGTTCTTACACTTTATGTCGTATAAAAGTTTTGAGCAAAAAATTGTCTTTTAGTTTAATAAAGAATAAGCGTCTCTACCAAAGTGAAAAAAAAAAAAAATCATTCTAAAAAAAATTCTAGAATGATTTTTTTTTTTGTTGCCTCGATAACATGTTATATCTTTAATAGTTAACATTTTTCATGCGGTTCAATATAAAAAAGACTTAAATTCAAATAATTTGAGAATTTAATTTTTTTTTGAAATCATAAAGGATCCTAATTCATTGGCTTGCCTCGGGATTTCAAAGCTTTCCAAGAATGAATGCAGGCAAGATTTAGAAGGATATCTCTGATTATTGGCTCGAATTGCTCATCTACGATGAGATTAGGCCTATTGATTACCGTTATGGTAACAAAGTAATCTCCTTCCAAAAATGAGAGAATTTTTTTTTTGAAGAAAAAAAAAATGAGAGAAATTGGACCAAACGAATTTACCAAAAACACAAAATCGACGCGCCCGATTTTGAAAATTTCCCCAAACGGGCCCCACTTTTTCAAAAAAGGCCAGGGCTCCCTGCGTGCCCAACGGCTATCTTTCTCTACAAATAACCCAAGTAGCCGTTAAAGATTCATTTTGAAAACACACTCCAAAATTGCAAAAGACGAAAAATTTCCGATCTCAGAAAGAGAACAAACAAACGCAGAAACTAAAAGCTCTTTTTGTTTCGCTCTTTCATCAGATTCTCCGATCTGTCTACGGTTTTGATAAGAATCCTTTTTCTCAGCCAAACACTGTGTAAGTCAAATTTTTTCTTTTTGAGTAACTCAGATCTGTTCTGGAATTACATTCTGTTTGGTTTCTGAGGAAACCAAAAGAAATTAAGAGAAAATAAGATCTTTTGTTTGGCTGAACTAGACAAGATCCCTCACATGAACTAGACCAAACGGGAGGGTTGAGTGTGACTGGTTTTACCCGTGAAATGTCGATTTGCATTTCTGTTATCTGAATGAATTTTGCATTTATCGCTTTGATACATTGAAATGTCTCATAATTAATTTTTTCCCTTATAACACGCTGATTAGGGTTTATTTTGTGCTTCTGATCATTCTTAGATCCAAATTAGTCAAGAAAATGTCACTCACTCCTGATCTATCAAAGAAAGTGGGATTAGGGATTGCACCATCTCCACATCCTTTTCTTACGCCTCGTCCAGAACGGCGGCGTACGGATCCAAGAATGGTAGACTGGAACTCAAACCGTCAGGACAGGGATAAAGAGACCAATGTGCAAGTTCTGCTTAGATGCAGGTGGGTTTTTATTTGATAGTGTCAAGTTCTGAAGGTTAGGGTTCAATACTGATAATCGGTTTCTCAACGATGGTTGTTGTTTGCTTGTGGTGCCCTCTGAATAATATGACTGGCATTTTATATGTTTTCTTGACTACTCTTAAGTATTAGTTTAGTCAATTCAAGTGTTTGCGAACACATTGTGCACTTAATTTAGCACTATTTCATTTGATTCCCATGTCAGGCCATTAAGTGATGATGAGCAAAGGTTGAATGTGCCGAAGGTGATATCATGTAATGAATATAAAAGAGAAGTGACTGTTTTGCAAAATTTAGGTAGCAAGCAAGTAGATAGAGTTTTCACCTTTGACAAGGTATTCTTCTACCCCTATTAATGATATTTGCCTCCATGGGTTTTACAGATTATGAGGATTTTAAATATGGTGACACTTCCTTTCCCATTTTGTAACATATGCTAGGTTTTTGGGCCCAAAGCACAGCAAAGATCTATATATGACCAAGCCATTTCCCCAATTGTTAATGAAGTTCTTGATGGATTCAACTGTACCGTCTTTGCATATGGACAGACAGGGACTGGTAAAACATATACTATGGAGGGTGGGATGAGAAACAAGGTATAGATTGGTAATTTAAAAATATCCTTGGTTTTTTAAATGATAGTTATATCTCAGTCATACTATGATTTGCAGGGTGGGGATTTGCCTGCTGAGTCTGGAGTTATTCCACGGGCTGTTCGTCAAATTTTTGACATGCTTGAGGCTCAAAACGCTGACTATAGTGTGAAAGTAACATTTTTGGAGTTGTACAATGAAGAAATAACTGATTTACTGGCTCCTGAAGACAATTCAAGATCAACTGAAGATAGACAAAAGAAACCTATTTCCTTGATGGAGGATGGAAAGGGTTGTGTGGTTCTAAGAGGCCTTGAAGAAAAAGCAGTATACAGTATAAATGATATTCATAGTCTCTTGGAACAAGGGGCAGCCAAAAGGCGCACAGCGGATACCTTGTTAAACAAGCATAGCAGGTAGTTTTTTTCTTTATTTGGTTTCAAATTTTTATTTACCTATTTACCTTTTTGATCTAAAAAGAAACCATGATTTACCATTTTTTTTTCTTGGTTTCAGCCGTTCGCATTCTATCTTTACCATCACTGTCCATATAAAGGAAGCAACTGTTGGTGATGAGGACCTAATTAAGTGCGGCAAGCTTAATCTTGTTGATTTGGCAGGATCAGAGAATATATCTCGGTCAGGTGCACGGGAGGTATGGTAATACCTTTAATCGGCAATGAATTCCATTTCTTAGGATATCTAGTACTGAGAGTTTGGCTTCTTTACAGTCATATGTAAGCATCTCTTACCAAAACCAAAATAAGCTTGAAAATTTTAAGCTATTTTTCCTTTTCTTTCAATTAGAACAAGTTGATGGCAGGTGGGGTTTGCTAGCAACTTTTAGATCACATGAAGTAAGGCATATTGTAATCATGGACGCCATCATGCTTTTTTGTTTCCTTAAAACACCTTTTTCTTTTATATGTTTTAAAGTTTTTCTGACTTTAAAAGCATGTCCATGGCTACAGCAGTATATTTACAATTAGAATCTGAATTTCTCAATTATACCCTTTTGAGTGACAGTATTTTTACAATAAGAATCTGAATTTCTCAATTCTACCCTTTTTTGAGTGACTATTAATGTTCAATTAAGCGTGCAATCTAATTGCAGGGTCGTGCAAGAGAAGCAGGGGAGATAAACAAAAGCTTACTCACCTTAGGCCGTGTAATAAATGCCCTTGTGGAACACTCTGCTCATATACCTTACAGGTTCATCTCGATATCTTATCTACTTTCTTTACAATGCTGGGTTCCTCATAATTCTTTTCCAGCACATCTTCCGTGTTTTACCAGTTCCTTATAATTCAGGGATAGCAAGCTTACGAGGCTATTAAGGGACTCTTTAGGGGGGAAAACAAAAACTTGCATCATTGCTACAGTTTCTCCCTCTGTTCATTGTTTGGAAGAAACTCTAAGCACTTTAGATTATGCCTATCGTGCCAAAAACATAAAAAACAAACCTGAGGTTTGTTGCTACTTTTTTTGCCTCCAATTTATTTTGTTTATTTATTTCTTTATGTTTTGGTGCTGACGATGAAGCTTGTCTTTTCAGGCCAATCAGAAAATGTCCAAAGCTGTGTTACTCAAGGATTTGTATTTGGAAATTGAGAGAATGAAACAAGGTCTGATGATTCACTTGATTTTTTAGATTGTTTTGTGCAACAAAAGACTCAGGGTCATATTTTTTAATATCGATGCAGATGTTCGAGCAGCAAGGGAAAAGAATGGTGTTTATATTCCGCTTGAAAGATTTGCCAGGGAAGAAGCTGAAAAAAAGGTGGACTGTTATTCCTACATTTAAATTGAAAACATATATCTGAAGGACAATATAAAAGAGCGAGATACAGTTAATAGTCCTTAATTGGATTGAGATTTTGGATCCATTGCTTTTTATGTAGTACTCTGTTATTTAAAAATTACAGATTTGGAAGGCATCTCTTCCCTCAATTAGTTGGGACTAAAGTCGTTAAGTATCACTTGTTTAGGCCATTCTCAAACTAGACCATTGCCTACTTTAAATTGATCCTGTGTGCTGCTATTCACAGTTCAAGAAAACCTGAAAGCTGTAACTGAAAAGTTTGATCTCTTTTGAACTCCTGCAGGCAAGTAAAGAGAAGATAGAGCTATTGGAGAATGATCTCAACCTCAGTGAGAAGGTATGATTCACTTTCTCTTTGGTTAATTGCATTATTTTTCCTATTATATAACTTCTCCTTCCTGCAGCAAGTGGATAGGTTTCGTGAGCTCTATTTGACTGAGCAAGAACAGAAACTGGATGTGGAAAGTGAGCTCAAGGACTGCAAGGTGAAAAAATTCTAATTTTTTCTTCTTCTTTGCTTAGTTTCCTCAGTGCATATATCTGATATATCGAGTGAAATTATATTCTTTCAGATTAATCTTGAAAACTGTAACAAGACATTGCTTGATCTTCAAGAAAGTTACAGGTTAGCCATCACAATGCTGAAGGAAAAGGAGTTTATCATTTCCAAACTTCAACGCTCAGGTAAGTCAACTGAAAGATCAGCACAATTTTGGGCTTCGTGCTGTACATTTCCATTGACAAACTTCTATTTATTTATCTATGCAAAAACAGAAAATTCTTTAATTGAATGTGCAAAGGAGTTGCGCACCAATTTGCAGAGTGCATCAGAGGATATAGCTTCATTGTTTGTAAAATTAGGTAAGAGAAGTTTTCTGTTTCCTCTAATGTTTTGCAGACTCTCAATCTTATTGTTTTAAGAAGCTCTTTTCCTTATATCACTTTTTCAGAAATTTTATATTTTAAGATAATCCTTTGCATAACAGAAAACGAACTTGCCTTCCAGAGTCATTGTAAATTTATATGGTTATGATGAAGGAAATATGTCATATAGAAAAATGAAAACTGGATGGGACTGCTTCCACATTCTACTTTAAAAAAAAAAAAAAAAAAAAGTGTAGGTAGGAAACAAAGAATTATAAAAGGTCTTAATCCATTCATTCATGTGTCTTCTAAAACGCATCTTGATGGGCTATTATTACATTATTCTCATACGTAAGAATGTTGTTGCTCTGCAGATCAGAAAGACAGGATGGAAGCAGAAAACCAGAGCATGGTTTGACTTTTGGTTCTCATCTTGATCAGCGCTTAAAAGACCTTCACAGGACTTCCTGGGGTCAGTTTCTCAACAACAGCAATACTTGAGATGCATGAAGAACATGTCCACTCATATCTTGCTAGTAAATTGATGTAAGGAAAGAGACTTTTTATCTCATCTTTTTGCTTGCATATTGTGCTAGTTCTCTGGTTCATTATTTCCATCGCTATTACCAGGCAACACAGCTCTTGAATCAAGGATTAAGAAAATGACTGAGACTTATGCTTCTGGAGTAGCAACCTTGAAGGACCTTGCCAATGCATTGCAAAGGAAAGCTTCTTCAGACCTGGAGCAGATAAATTCTACAATCTCATTGCAAGCAATGACAGTTGAGAATGTAAGGAGTCAAAGAGAAGTTTTTTTTTTTTTTTTTCTTTTTTCTAATTTGTTCTCCCTATGTTGGTTCTGTAAGTACTAGATTAATAGTTGATTATAAAACTATGCTATTTTACAGTTTCTTGTCACTGCTGTTTTGGAAGCCGAGGAGGTTATTTGCGACATCCAAAATCTCTTGATGAGCAAAAACAGTTATTGGCCTTCTTCACTCGACAACAGGAGGAGGTAGATTTTAAGTAGAATTTTATTTTGTTGATGAAAGAAGAATTTATTTTGATAACTTACAAATATAATATGTCCTGAAAATACTTAATCTTTGTGGACTGTAGGGTTTACAACGTAGTTTGGTTTCAGCACAAGTAATTTCAAAGGAAACCATGAGCTTCTTTAATAACCTTCACTATCATGCTTCACAAGTCATGATAGTTCTTGATGAAAGCCAAATTGAGAGATCCAACCAATTAATAAAATTTGAGAAGATGTTTAAGGTAAGATAATTTTGAGGTGCGCCCCATGTATGACTGACAGATTAAAAGCTGACACATGTCTTCTACTGCTGTGAAACAGGATGAGGCTGCTATAGAGGAAAAGCAGGCTTTGGAGAAAATTGCAGGAATATTAACAACTTTGACATCGAAGAAAGCTGCTATGGTGGGTTAGTCGCTTTTTGTTCTTTCAATGTTACTTGACATTGACAACTTAAAAATGTTATATTAGGTCTCAAAGGCATCAAGGAGTATCCAGGACTCAAGTATACAAGACAGCACAAAATTGAAGCACAAGATGTCCGAGATGCAGGAAGTTTCAACTGTTGCTAAGAAGAAATTGAGTGAATACATAGAAAATTTGGAAAGTCATTTCGTGGAAGACTCATTCTCAGCCGCTGAGTCTAGGGCTATCATGGAAGATTGTCTCCATGAGTGGTAAACCTTTTACTTTTATGGCTTAAATTAACAGAAACCTAAGCTCCATACTGAGAAATAACTCTGGAAAGAATCCAAAAAAGCAAACGACAGCAGCATTTTTTAATGTATGAGCAATATCATAGTGGGTGCAAATATTCTCATTGTCTGCATAAGAAAGAAAATCACAGAAGCATGTTTCAATACATATACACTAGCAATTACACAAACATAAAGTAGTTTACTAATAAGTTAGGAAGTGCGTTGAGGTTGAAACAAAAATCTATTAGGTGTTTGCAGAATTACTGCAGTACAAGTATCTTAGATCTTGTTATATTTAAAACTTCATTTCATTGGTCACGTTATCTTCGAGAGACTTTAGATCCCTCATGATAAATCAAGAGGGTGAATTGCTTTAGCTATCAAAAGATAAAGCCCAGTTAACCATAACATTTGATTCTTTATCTTTTAAATTCTTTTTTTTTCTTGTATGGTGAAGGGAAGAGTTAGTGATATTAGAGAAGAATTTGACGTCTTTGGACTTGTCTTTGTGTTAATGTTGTTGACAGATTCATGTTATTCAATCTTTTGATACTTAAAACATCCTTATTCTGCGCATATGATTGTATCTTTTCGCGGTATGCAGCTCAAAAAGTGGATTATTCTGGGCAGCAGTGGGAAAATGCCCAGTCAACCATAGACCATCTTAATAACATTGGCATTGCAGATATAGGATCTACTATTATGTAAGATTCCCTGTTCCTCGCTTTGTTGAATTTTTTTGCTTCTTCCATCTTCGTTTTCTTGTACCTCCGTGTGCTTAACCTTTGTTCAACAGGGAAAATATACACGCAAATCATTTTGCATATGAGAAATTTGTATCTGCATCTTCCTCGGTAAGTGCAGATTTCAATGCCGGAGCGTGTGACATGCTTGTCACTGTTAAAGGTAATTAAATTTCATTACATGTTGATTTAAGTTTCTTTTTCCTTATTATGCACTCTCTAAAAACCTAACTGGACTGAGCAGATTCACTAATACTGGACCGTGAAAATAAGAAGGAAATAGACTCCGCAACAGCTTTGTGCTTGGATCAGCTTAAATCTACACAAGAGAAGCATGGTGAAAGCATATCAAATATCCGAAGCCAAGCAGAAAAGTGCCTGATAAAAGACTATTTGGTACTCTCTCTCACTTGAAGCTCCTTTATTTTTCTCCATTAAAGGATAGGAATAGATTTGAAAGGACTTGAGTGCCCAACGCTTAATTAACTTAGGCAGCCTAAATGTGATAATGGCCTAATGGTTATGAACAGTCTACAACTAGGCTAATACTCAGATAGGATTGCAAATAGATGATCCTTCATTTGAGGTCCTGCATTTTATACATGGTTTCAAAATTCTTGATTTTTTTTGAAAATA
>JAJPGS010001211.1:0-128257 GCA_028654335.1 Alnus rubra
AAATTATATATAGGCCTCGTTTGGTTCGCGGATTAGACCTATGAAAAGAAATAGTTATTTCTATAAAATAGTTATTCCTTTGTTTGGTTGTATATTATTTAAGAAAATAGTTATTCCTACGGAATAGTTATTCCCTTACGAAGAGGAATAGGTATTCCACTCAAAAAGGAGTGGAATACCTATTCATATCCTATGAAAATAAATAAAATTTGTCTTTTGCCCAAAAGCCCCAATCCTCTCAACACCCAAGTCTCTTATCCCTCTCTCTCTGTTTCTCAACTCATGGTGTGTTTGGATACTAAATTTTGAAAATAAATATAATTTTGATTCTACTTTTTTCAAAAATAAATCATATTTTATTCAACTTTTTCTAAAAAGACAAACCTAAAAATTCGCAAACAGAATAATAATTTAATTCTTATTTCAAAAATTTAACACCCAAATGCACCATCAATATCTCTCTCCATCTTTGCAATTATTCTGCAATTATATTCTCATTCCCTCTCTGTTTCTCAACCCAACTTAATTTGTTGCGGGTTTTTTTTTTTTTTTTTTTTTCTTGTGATGTAGCCTACAGAATGCACTTAGACATAGCAAAACGAGTACTTCTTGATATCTGGGGGGACTCCAATTGCTCCAATTGCCTTTCGGAGGCTTGAGAAAAACTTTGTAAGAAAAGAACGAATGTTTGTTGCTGGAAAACAAATAAAAAATAATAAAATAAAAAGGGCTTTGCAGATGATCTATTTTTTTATGATGATGATATGATGATTATGTGTTTTTTTTTTCTTTCTTATAAATTATTTTACTTTGTAAGCAAAGAACGAATATTTGTTGTTGGAAGACAAATAAAAAGGAATAAAATAAAAAAGGGCTTTGCAGATGATCTATTTTTTTTTTACGATGGTGATATGATGATTATGTGTGTTTTTTAATGAATGTTTGTTGCTGGAAAACAATAAAAAAGAATAAAATAAAAAGAGCTTTGCAGATGATCTATTTTTGATGATGGTGATATGATGATTATGTGTTTTTTTTTTCTTTTCTTTCTTATAAATTATTTTTACTTTGTAAGCAAAGAATGAATGTTTGTTGTTGGAAGACAAATAAAAAGGGCTTTGCAGATGATCTATTTTTTAATGATGGTGATATGATGATTATGTGTTTTTTTTTTTTTTTTTTTTCTTATAAATCATTTTACTTTGTAAGCCAATAATGAATGTTTGTTGCTGGAAAATAAATAAAAAAGAATAAAATAAAAAGAGCTTTGCAGATGATCTATTTTTTTTTTCTTATAATCATTTTGTAGCGTAATTGTATATGAAAAAAAAAAGAAAAAGCCATGAACTCTATGAAATTTTTTTTTAAAAAAGTAGTCATAGTATGACTGTTATGTTTCTAAAATAAAGAAAAAAATGTCCTTAAGAATATAAATATATTTGTAGTATAAGGGTATTTTAGGAAATTTGATTATAATATGATTCATTTCACCAATGTATTGCACTGTACCAAACAAAAGAATACATATGCAATGTTCTATTCCACCGTTACAACCAAACAAAAGAATATGAATAGTTATTACATTCCACCTTCATCTATTCCTAGGAATAATTATTCATTTCCTAATTGAATAAACATTCCGCGAACCAAACGAGGCAATAGATATTAACCTCTTTTGGAACCATCTTTGACACGGAACTTATATTAATTATGACCATGTCCCAATTAATAAAGACGTTTATCAATAATTAAGGTTTGGATTTGGCCATTTGCTTGTTGAAAAAATGGTATTCGAAAACAAAATCCAAGTCTCTTTCGCATTTGGAGGCATCATTGTCAAGTCAGCAAGCATAATCAGGTGGTGCACCCACTCATCACCACAAGAATACTTGTTAGAAGTTGGTTTTGAATTTGAGATGTGTTAGTTTGGCATATGTTTGAACTTTGAAGTTTTCCCAACTAAGTCTAATCTCTCTCTCTCTCACACACACATATATATGGGGGACTACCAAGACTAATGCTGTTATATATATTTAGGGATGACAATTTTTTACACGATATAAAATTCTATACAAACTTAACACAAAATTTATAGGTTAGAATTAAAGGGTTTCACTCGTTTAATTAAATGAGTCCGATTAGGATTGACTTATATAGCTTTACACATATAAACAGTTGCCATATCCAATCCTACCTGTATTTGGTTGTTTGAGTAGAAGCCACCAATCGCTCGTTACCCAATTCTACAAGTAACGAAACAATTACAAAGACCCCAACCTAATCGATACTTGAGCTTTTCTGTTCATCCCATGCTCCATTTTAAATCCTTCATTTGGAAAAGTCAAGTGGGTCTTGTTAGGACTATTATAGTGTCTAAGGAGCCTTTCATTCATTAAGACTATAACATAGCATATTCGGATATCGCTCGATTCAAATATTTAAGCTAGTCTATAAGTCTTAATTTGTGTCCTGATGTTATGCAATTTTCTTATTATTTTTTATAATTTATTTGATCTACATTCGCACAATAAAGTCTAAATAACTACAATTTATTTTTATTTCTTGATATTTTTCCAATACATAAAACTTTTATAGACTATATAGAACTACTTTTTTTCTTCTTTTGGCAGAAAAAAAAAGAGGACTTTAACGTGACTTCACTGACTTAGCCAACGCGTTTGCGTATCTTTTTCAAAATCCTTTTCATTATAAAATGCATGTTTCTGTCTGTCTTAAGCCTGAAAATAGCTGGTTTCTACTTTCTACGTACATGATGATGATTTATTGATGAGCCAAGTGTCTGCTTTCTAGGGATGAGATTCATGCGCCTGCATTAACTCTACAATTGCGTATCTCTACTACTTCACACCCAGCAAAGAAGAAGCAATGCATAGATGAGATTACATAAGCGGCCATTAAAGGCCGACTTTTTGGTTGAACATCTATTGACCCAAATGTCTTTGTAATTGGTTTATGCTGAGATTTTCTGCACCACTCAACTCTGATTATGTCTTCAAAGTCTTTGTAGTTAAGCTACACGTACGTTTCCCTTTTTCCAAAAAAAATTCGTCATGCTTTACCAACTCTCTTAATTTGTAACCTAGCTACCTTTCTAAATCCTAATTAAATAAAAATAAAAATAATAATTTAGAAAGAAAAGGCAACATGAGGGTCTCGTTCACCGAACTGTCATCTACCATTATAAATGCTATGTCTATCAGTCTATGGAAGGAGCTCAGGCAGGAGGCATTAACAAGAGTCATAAACAGCGTTATAAAATCGCTCAGACATAACTTTCCCAAAGTAATCCGAGAATTTATTGCTTTTAGCTCAACCACCTCTCCCAACTCCCTCATTCACTCTTTCTTGTGGGCTATTCACTTTCAGCAGAGCTTTTTAATCAGTACAAGCTTCCATATCTCTAATTAAGGTTTACTACTACTACTACTACTACTGCTACTACTTATTAAACCATCTTACACGTTTCTTGAAACCCAGTTCCTGCATTTGGACAACAATGTCAACCGTCTACACGGTGGAGGTTGAGGAATCAAGGCCGGCCACGGATCAAAAGCCGTCAGCAGGGCCTGTGTATAGAAGCATTTATGCTAAAGATGGTCTCCTCGACTTGCCGGCCGGATTGGAATCTCCCTGGCAATTCTTCAGGTAACTATATTCATTTCGAACTTGGACTGCATTAATGTTGTGTTTTATGGTTTATTTGGGAAAACAACGCATCGCAAAGGGAGCCATTCTTTCAACACTTTTTGGTATTAATCTTATCCTGTGTTAATTTTCAAGGTAGCATAAATGTTCTAAATTGAAGATCTCTTTTAAAAAAAAAAAAGTTTATAATAGCAGTCTTAGCAGATCGGACGTGTTACCAACTCTAGTCTCCAAGAGCATGCAATGAGCATCATGCATGGAGAATTACAGGGAAAAGAAGCCAAACAAAATTATGCGAGGCAGCCCATTTGGCTGCTAAATGAGCTCTCTGGTTTGCATTCCTGTGGACCTTTGAAGCTTTCCAGTTCTAGATCAGGGCTATTAACAGCCAAAATCGTGATGATAGAATCCCCCCTTCCAAGAGAAACAGTAATTTGGTGTTAAAGTATTGGTTAAATAATTCTCTTAAATTTATAATTTCATATAAACAGCTTTTCAAGATAAATGATAATTAGAGTAAAACATCCTGAATTTTAACTTTATCTCCACCCATTCACTCCATTTAACACTTCGCCGGAGAAATTTGATAGGCAGCCACATGAAAATTGGCGTTGAGGAAGTTGAGGGGGTTTCCATAAGTCACCGCGGGGCCCGTGGGGGGGCATATTTTGTCCTGTTATAGCAGGATTTTGAGGCCCAAACAAAAACTAATGGCAGTCAATGAGCATAAAGTACAACTAAATGGTCTAATCTTTGCTATTAGCAAAATGGCCCATGCAGGTTTTGAACCTGCGACCTTCGCGTTATTAGCACGACGCTCTAACCAACTGAGCTAATAGGCCGGCTGCGTTTAGGGGGTATAAACTGTTAACGGTCTTGAAAAGCTTTTGCATGCTGAACTGCGAGGTCTGAATCCATGGCTCTCTGCGATTTCTCCTCTGAAACTCAGTTTTTTGTTGCAGTGACTCCGCCAAGAGGTACCCGAGCAACCCAATGCTGGGTCGACGTCAAATCACCGATTCAAAGGTACAACGTGTGGCTATCATGTCATTAACATTCTGAACAATTTACACTGATCCAAAGAAAATGCTGACAAAGATTTGACTGAATTCGCAGGCGGGTCCCTACGTGTGGCTTACATATCAGGAGGCTTACGATGCAGCCATCCGCATGGGCTCCGCCATGAGGAGCCGTGGTCTCAATCCTGTAACTCCGATTTCTACTCTCACTAACTTAACAAGACTAATATTTTTATTTATGAAAAAAATCCTTTTTCCTTGTAAGTAATAATGTGTTTTCTGTTTGTAGGGTGATCGTTGTGGTATATATGGATCGAACTGTCCCGAATGGATAATCGCAATGGAGGTATACCATGTTTATATATTATGATTACATTCACATTCATGTGGAATCTTAGAATATTAAGTAAATAATTTTATTAGTTTAAGCTTTTTGAATGAGTGTTCGTATAACATAGTATGAGAGTAAAAATCATGAGTTCGATTCTTGTCTTCATAATTCACTTTCCATTTCAATTGAAAATTTCAAGTCTTGGGCCTCCCTTACTAAGAAAAGTTTGAGCCTCCCTTATTAGAGGACTTTAATACTTAAATGATTAAAATATCTATTTACAACTTGATGATGTGCTTTTTTTTGACATAAAAAAATGATTGTTGTACAACTCTTAACACAACTCTTGTATAACTCTAATAACTTTTTTTAAACTAACAATTAGATCTGTTTTCCTTCATGTGAGTCTTAAATATCTAATGGTTGATCTTAAAAAAAATTGTTAGAATTGTACAAGAGTTGTACAAAAGTTATAAATGTATCATATCTCTTCGACATGAGCTTTGATTGTAAGAATGTTAGTTTAGTTGGCTCTCAGAGTCATCTTCTTTTCTAGGTGGCTATCAGTATAAATCTTAGTATAAAAGTTGTTAAGACACAGGAGATTTGAAATAATGTTTACCGAGTATAGTAAACATTATTTCCTTGTATTGCTTCCTAATTCGCCTTATCGTGATTTATTAGCTTCTTCATACAATAAGAGGAAAGCCAAAGATAGAATTTTTGATATTTTTGTTTGATTTTCAACAGGCTTGCAACAGCCAGTCTATAACATATGTTCCACTATATGACACGCTTGGTATGTTCCAATATATGACATCCTTTTCTTTCCAATAAATCTCAATGTACTTACTATCATCTTCACCATGAGTTTCGACTTTTCTATTTCCTCTGGCCACCTCCGTCCGGGGGCACTTGATCGATGTATTAAAAGTATAGAACGCCTGCTGAATTATCAAATGAATTGATTAACTTTGAGTGGTTTTGCTCATCACAGGTGCTACTGCAGTGGAGTTCATAATCAATCATGCTGAAGTTTCAATAGCTTTTGTTCAAGAGAACAAAATCCCTGCCGTAGGTTTTCATTTCCTATCAGTTTTGTTGTTATCATTGTTAATATAAAATCACTGATCTAAATGAGCTATTAAAGTCTAGCTAATATCAATGTGATAAAATCGCGATAATCTGATTCAGTGGCCAATAAGGTGGCTGGAAACCTAGAACCAACACAAAGAATTCATTTTCAACTTCACTTCATGAATCTATAACTCATAAATTTAAAACCTTTCTTAATTGGCGCAAACTTGGAGGGCATGTAGATTTAGTTGTAGAGCTCTATTAAACCATGCCACCCACTTGATTTATTCTATGCTACCAAACATGTACTTGTGACTCCTGATGATGCTTTATTGCTCAGTATAGAAATCCCCATGGAGAGCTTTATTAAAACGTAATGCCATAGTGGGAAGGTTATAGGAGGAAGATGTTACATTCTACTAGGTACTGATGGTTGAGACCAACATAGGTGTATGGATTCACATTTTCCTTTCTGACCTTTGCCATGTCCCTTAGAGAATTGGGAAAAAGGCTCTTTCTAAAATTTCTGATCTAGCTCAGTTGGTACTTGGAGTACATTCCTTGTTATTTGTATGTTGTCACACATGGATGAAAATAATTTAAAGGTGGCAACTTAGATTTCTCTGAATTATTGCTCAGGCTTCTATATCTTAATTTTTTTTCTCACTCACGTAGTAAATCTTTGGTGCAGGTTCTATCATGCCTCCCAAGGTGTTCCACAAATTTAAAAAGTAGGTCAAATTACTATCTTCTGTCTGATATAGTCGAAAAACAATATGAGATTTCTGGGACCAGGAACTAATTATGTATTTTCTTTGCTCAGCTATCATCAGTTTTTCAAGAATTTCAAGTACACAAAAGCAAGAAGCTGAAGAATTGGGAGTATGTTGCTTTTCTTGGGAAGAGTTTTCTCAGTTGGTAGGATTTCAATCCACGTTGTTATTTTATATATTCAAAGCTTATCTTTGTCTACATTAATTTTGATTGGTCCATCAGTTTGATGTTGTCCACTTAATTTCAGGGAAGTTTGAATTACAAATTGCCTCCAAAACAGAAGACTGACATCTGCACAATAATGTATACAAGTGGAACAACAGGAGAACCAAAAGGTGTTATTCTTACAAATGGGGCTATAGCGGCACAAGTATTGTCGATCGACCACATACTTTTACTTACAGATAAAGTGGTAAACAACCAAAACACAAATTATGTTTCTTGAAGCTAAATGATTCTGTATCTTTTCTATTTTCTATATTTCTTTGAGTTTCAAACTTTCTGGATGTCAAAAGTTAAAGAAAATATATTATGCCCATTAATACATTCTAACTTGGTGCACGCAATTGTTTCTGTGACTCTAATTTGGTGATATTCTTTTGTGTCAATAATCATCAATCACCAGATTTTTATTTCCATTAGATTAGGTCTAATGCAAAAAGCCTAGTCAATAGATGTTAATCTATGATTTGAATATAACTGCCCGGGATGGTTTTCTCTCCAAAAGCAAATAAATTTGCATAGAAAACTATTTTTTTTGCCCGAAAGCCTGGAATGATGTTTATCATGACAAGACAAATGTAAAATGCCTGTTCAGAATGAAATTCAGAAGAAGGTAATATTTGCAATTTTGGGTGTAATCCAATTTGCTGAATAACATCAGTGTTGTCTCTGGTTCAGGCTATCTTTTGGTTTTCTTCTTGCCATTGTCAATATAAGGATTCCATCTTGCCCACGATTTTTTGGCTCTGGCTGTCAACTAATCTAGGTTTGGGCATATTAATTGTACTGTGTCATCCTGAAAGTGAGAGAAATATTTTACAAGTATAGTGTATGTTGAATGAAATTTTGTTCATGGTTTAATACTCTTGTGGATCCAATAATGGATATCTTACTAAATACTTAAGTTATCTGTAATAGTTCCTCTCTTAGGGGAGTCATCCCCTCTTTTGAAAGATGCGAGTTTAGTCTTCTCAAGATTCTTTTAATTAGATGGATGTATACCTTCTGGATGTGGTAGATCATAGGTTCGAATAGCAAGGGGCAGGGCGGGGCGGGTTTGTAGGTCATAAGTTCAAATCTTACCAAGCTAAACAAAAGTGGGACAGAAGTAGAAGTGGTAGATCATTTCCTTCGTGAAATTTAATGGAAGTTACATTATGATATTGACATGAAATCTTCTCTATTACAGGCTACAGAAGAAGATTCATTCTTCTCATTCCTTCCCTTGGCCCATATATATGATCAGACAATGGAGAGCTATTTCATCTACAAGGGTTCCTCCATAGGATTTTGGAGAGGCGTAAGATTAAGATTCATTCTTGAAATGAGTTCTTTCTTCATCTTTTTATTTGACTGTATCTCTTTGATTCACTGATTTTGAACTGGTCCAATGTGGGTTTTCTTGCTTTAAACTTGCAGGATATCAGGTTTCTGATGGAGGACATCCAGGAACTGAAGCCAACTGCATTTTGTGGGGTTCCTAGAGTTTATGATCGTATATACACTGGTATAAATATTTCTATACTTTATTTTTAATAATATGATGATGTATATTTATTTATTTTTTCATTCTAAACATTGGCTTTATATCTTTGCTTAAAGGCATAAATAGTAAAATGTCGTCTGGAGGTGCATTGCAGAAGATATTGTTCCAATATGCTTATAACTAGTACGTTAATTTACCTATAAACACTTCGGTCCTTTGCTTTGCTTCCCTACTGCCTGGCTAATAAAGAATATACTGACAGCAAGTTGGGAAATCTGGAGAAGGGTCTCGCACAAGATAAAGCAGCACCTCTCTTGGACAGGCTTATCTTTGATAAAGTCAGTCATTATATATCCTTCCCCATTTTTTATTCTGAAAAGTATGGTTTGCATGATAATAATGTGTTAATCATTATAGATTAAACAAGGATTAGGGGGGCGAATTCGCATCATGTTATCAGGTGCTGCACCTTTGTCTGGGCATGTGGAGGAGTTTTTGAGGGTCACCAGTTGCTCTACTTTATCGCAAGGATATGGTAAGTTGGACCATGTGTATTGCTTTTTAGATGTTTGGAAGATCAATGCACCAATTCTGATACTTAGTTTCCAAAAAAATTTTATAATACTTGTTCTTGACAGGTCTCACTGAAAGTATAGGTGGGTGTCTTACATCCATAGGCGATGTATTTAGTATGGTCGGAACTGTTGGAGTCCCCATGACAACCATTGAAGTCAGGCTTGAGTCGGTGCCAGAAATGGGATATGATGCACTTTCCAGCGTGCCACGTGGAGAGATTTGCCTGAGAGGAAAAACCTTGTTCTCTGGTTACCACAAGCGACAAGATCTAACTGAAGATGTCCTCGTTGATGGCTGGTTTCACACAGGTAAATCGTAAAACCACGGAAGTACTATGCAGTGACAGACTGAAAGGCAGAATAACTACATTTGTTGTATTTGTCACCAATCAATAATTTGTTTACCTGCTGTAAGACAGAAAAAAACTTAATCCCCAGATTGAATACGAATTTTAATGGGCATCATTTTGAGAAAACTGCAGGTGACATTGGAGAATTGCAGCCCAATGGAGCAATGAAAATCATTGATAGGAAAAAGAATATATTTAAGCTTTCTCAAGGTGAATATGTTGCTGTAGAGAACATTGAAAGTACATACTTGCGATGCCCTCTTATAACATCGGTACGTTTCTGGTGTCCACAAATGGTGCTCACTGTAGTAGAATCTATATAAGATAGAACGTTGAATCTCTTTATGCCTAAGAATCGATGAATCTTGATAGTGAATTGTTAACACAATTTTTTTTTTCGATTTCTCTAATCTTGGAAGTGCAATTAACTTTCTTCTGTCGCACAGATTTGGGTCTACGGGAACAGTTTTGAGTCATTTCTTGTAGCTGTGGTAGTCCCAGACAAAAAAGCAGTAGAGGATTGGGCAGTAAACCATAATGTGACTGGTGATTTTAATTCATTGTGCGAAAACCTGAAGGCAAGGAAATACATTTTAGATGAGCTTAATAGCACCGGTCGCAAACACCAAGTATGTATATCTGTCTCGATTGGCTGTTGCTAATTTCATGCAGGGATATTTCTTCTCATCTAACTTAAAGACATTCCTACAGCTTCGAGGTTTTGAGATGTTAAAAGCAGTTCATTTGGAACCAAATCCATTTGACATGGAGAGGGATCTGATAACTCCAACATTCAAATTGAAGAGACAACAATTGCTCAAGTACTACAAGGTATGCCTGTGCTCTGTCCTTATATGAAATGTCTACCGACCTGCTGTTGGACCTATGACTTGCTATTGGACCCAATTTATGTCTTTCCCATCTTTTCAAATGAGCAAAAGCTTTAGAGTATGTATAAATTGATCAATTCATAGGTTGGTTACTGTTTTGTGATTTTCTATGGAAAGCAAGAATGATTAAACAAAAAGGTCCGATGGCATTTTACTATCACTTGAACCTAAACCTGAATTTAAAAGCGCAGAGCCCAAAAAGCATGATGTGCATCATTAAGGATTGTATTTCAAGATAATTAGCCAGGCTTAGGGTTTGGTTTGGGTTCAGTTCTTGACATATGTCCCTTGTGTCCTGTTATGGGACACATGTCCTATACTGGAATTAGACCTAAGCCGAATCCATAGACCTCTTAGGCTCTTACTTCTCTGAAGTAATGCAACAAAAACCCTCTCATAAGACGGTGTCTTTTGGGTTTACTTCTTGAAGAGGCCCTTCTTATCCCTTGTATTCTTTCTATTGATATACCATGAAAGTCGTAGTGTTGGCGTATGCGGCATCAATTTTTGCCAATGTCATCTGCAGGACACTGTTGATCAATTGTACAGTGAAGCCAAGGGAATAAGGGTGTGACTGTGACAGCAGGACTGGAAGCTACAAACTGGAATTCTGATACTACCAACTGTGATAGTTTCCCAAAAGTTCGTTTATTTTTCTTTATCTTTTCTAACAACTCTAGTGCGATAAAAGCACTCATATATTTTACCCACAATGACTGGGTATGCTGATCCTTGTCCATGTTTGTTTATAAATTATAAATAAAAAGTTGTTTTTGAGATTTTCTATTTTGAGGAATTATCCAAACAAGAAACTACCTGCTTTTATGTATTTCCCTAGTTGGTCAAGCGGCCATGGTTGGTTGATGCAGCTCCAATGTAGCGGCAATATGAATTACAAGCAAAGAGCACTTTCATAGCTAATTGTGCACTTTTTAATTACTTGTGCTAGAGTAATTAGGTGGCTCTATGGATTGGAATCTTTTGCAATTAAGCAGGTAATTGTGAGAGGCTCTCGATTGTATCACTTATCCGAACTAATGTTCAGTTCGAGCACATGCTCGGACAAATAAACCCCTCCAAGTCTCATAATTGCAGGATCTTCTACAATATGGATAGGAAGATTGTTGGAGATTCCTAATTTCCTATCCTTATCTTATTTATACACATGAGGGCCCCAAATAGTTTTGTTCCAACTCTCGGTAGAATGACAGGCTTCATCATCTACTACTATTCATTATTGAGTGGGGGCGTCTTTTGAATGCTGCAAGCCTGCAAACAGTATAGTTCAACGTCTTGCAGTGTTTGCTGGCAACTGGCAAGTCTTACAGTATTATCCATTTAGAGGGGCGGTGGTTGGGATTGTGATCCGCAACAATCAGGTCTTTAAATTGTAGGGGCACCTTTTGTGAGAGAGCCCATGTGAAACCTACCCAAATAAATTTGAAGTTGTCTTACCAACTAGGTCTACATGAGCTCTCTCATAAAAAGTGCCTACCTAATTGTTGTAAATCCTCATCCCAATGGTTGTTAACTTGAACGTGTGGAAATAGTGATTCAAGACTATCATGGGTGCAAGTCATCCCAGGAAGACTAAATGTGCTCAACTGCAGGAGGGTGCTTATAGAACACTACAAAGGTTTTTCCAGGAAGACTAAATGTGCTCAACTGCAGGAGGGTGCTTATAGAACACTACAAAGGTTTTTCCAATGACTATCCTTTTGTTAATGCTTTTTAGAGTTTTTTTTTTCTTTTTATTATTATTATTAAAAAAAAAAAGAAGCTCTGATGCGATATAAAGATGAAAGTAATTTTGCGTGTTTTGTGTTTTTATTAATGTTTGTAAATATTTTTATTTTGAAAAGAGAACAAAAGGGAGAAAGGAGTGTTATCAAATAAAGCCTAATGATCCACTGATAACATATGATTTTTCTTATTCATGTAAGGGTAGCAATCCGATTAAGGTTCACAGATACTTCATTCTATTTTGGTAAGGGCGGCTACTTCATTCTTTCTAATGAAAGCCCCTCTGTAACATGTGAAGTGTTGTCCAAGTAACTGGACATTGTTGTTGAATTCATCAGGCCTAACCAAACAATGACACAAAAAGACAATCAACAAAAAAGATCACATAATACAGCAAGCGCACCTTATAGTAAAGTCAAGCATATTGCCTGATAATTAAGAATGAAATAACAAAAAATTATGCCAATTCCCCTTCAACAGAATGAAACACAAATTTTTCTGTTGGCATTTATACAGGTGCAAATGATAACAACACATCTGAGTAACACAACGATAGTGACAAACTTGTCAGTTTATCTACAAACAAGATGGTTCATGAAATATGGAAGAGCCTCAAAACAATCCACATGCTGCAGAGAGTGTGCCTATATGAATTCAAGTACCAGTGCCCAGACGGGATAGACCAACAGAAGGATTATACCAACCGTGTTTGATATGCCATTGGCTTTTGTGAAGGAATTTCTGAAACCACCAGATGCCCGGATGTGTTCTTGCAGCAAATAACATGCAATGACAAGACAGATTGTTACGCCAATCCAGCCGTCCCTTACAGTGGCTGCAAGTAAGCTAGGAGCCACCACCATTAAGAGAATCAAAGCGCCTGGAAGTTCGAGCCAATCTGCAGTTACATTCATAATCAGTACATGAATAGAGAACAATATCAGACTGAATATTTGGTTGTATGGCAAAATTTGTATATTCCCTCAAAATGAAGTTGGCAAAGTTGTCAAGTTTAGGATTTCAGTCTGCAAATTCCAAGTAAGATTTACATATTATTTATTTAGCATAAAAGCATGAACATGACTGAAACTCTTATGCTATACCTGGGAAATGTTTTGGGAAGAAAAGGCGCAACACAACCACAACGAAAGCAATCCATTTCCCAATATCTCCTCTGCATCACCATACAATTTGTAGCATATAAGTACAATAAAGATTGAGATCATTGAAAAAAATGTTACCATAGAACAACTGATCACCTGAAGATGCTGAACAGTAGCGAAGGAAGACTGAAGAAGATGTACGGGATTAGTAGAGATGTAAGAATGTTTGTCTTCCAATTTGTTCGATCCAGAACCAACAAATAACTACAGTAAGCATATGAAAGGAATCAATTAGGCCATACTAAATTTTGAGACCACCACAAGTAAATATAACTAGACAGCACGATAACAAAAACATAATAATAGACTAGAGAAACATGGCAACAGTATGCTCTCATTTGATCAATTGGCAATTCCATAGTAACTGCATGTTTTCACTCTAAAAGTTCAATGACCAATTCACTGACATAAGATGCTGCATGTTTAGGGTCCATTAATTTAATTTTCATGTAGGGAAGACGACATCTGTAGCAAAGATATCACAGTGATGTAGAACTTAAAGATTCAACCTACGGGATGAATATTTGTCCAGTAATATTGAAGATACCCAAAAGAGAGGGAAAAGAAAAAACAATTTGAGCCATCAAAAAGGAACTAAATTGAAGAAAAAAAGAGAGACTCTCAATGAAGGAAACAAAAATTGAGCAAATTTAAATCCCATTAGAACCAGAAATTCATCGAAGACACCCCCATTAAACCATGGCAGGAAAAGCAAACATATTTAAACCCCATTTGAAGATCACAGTTTACAAAAGGCATAAACTGAATGATCCCTCTATGCATCTCATGAACAAGTTATATTAAGCAAGAAGTGAGAGATAAATTCAGTAAAATCATGCCATGAAAATTGGTCATGGAAAAAAAAAAACAGTGGGGTTGACTTTAACGAGAATGATCGGCAGACCATCAACCAGAGAAAATAGAATTTGAACAAATTGGCGATCAACCAAAGAATCAAAAATATGCACAAACACTGTAACACACACACACCCACTAAAAACAAGATCGTATGCTACAAATTTATAATAACCAATTGTCCAAAAGCTTGTTAATTTGATAAAATAAGTGGAGTTTTATTCGCTCCAACACCAACTTTATACCTACCATAAAATTCTAGGAACAAAAAAGAAAAAGGAAGCTTTTGCATGCATCCGAAGTTCATGTACAATAATAAGTACAGGAAGATCCTGACATTCACATGGTAGCATGCTCACATAAATGATCATATACATCTACATACAGTCACAGAGAGAGAGAGAGAGAGAGAGAGAGAGAGAGAGAGAGAGAGAGAGAGAGAGAGAGAGAGAGGCATACATTGCAGTGAAGGAAGCAACCCATTCGAGGAATGTAGAGCCGAAGGCTAAGCTGCCAAGGTTGATGACATGGGTAGCGAGCTTTTTAGCGGCGTATCCAATCTCTTTCAGATCAGAGCTTATCAGCTGGTTCGAGACTTGATCCGTTTTCATTCTTACGTAGCTCTTCCTCCCCTTTCAAACAATCTTTCCTTCTGTGAGAGAGAGAGAGAGCCAGAGAGAGGGAATAGATTCGACTGTCGGCGATTTTGTAGAGGAAGCGAGCTTTTAGTGGGCGTTTTTTTCTAGCATGAACTGCCAACTTGGATGATGTACTTGGCTGATCTGGTTGCCACCTGTATCTATCCCAGTTAACGTACAAATATCTAACGAATATATGAATCATGATATATATACATCCTAAAGCAGATGTTCAAAGTCTAATAGTTATTGAATTTTTAATAAAGGTCATCTTAAAAGGTTATTATACCTTATCAGGACAACTTTGTCAAATATATTTGTAAAATATTTATAAAATGTTTCTATGATATATCAACTATATAGTATTAAACAAGGAAATTAACTTTCAAAAACGTCCACTCTCTTAAAATCCTTTATTCTCTCTCTCTACACCAAAAGCCATTGGAGGAGGCGGGAAGCTCAAAGCTTCTCTCTCCCTTAGCTTCTCCTTCTTCCTTTTTTCTCCCCTATCCCTCTATTTTCCCTCAGCTAATTTTAACTCCTTTGAAGCCCTTATCCTGCTATCCTGCTAGTGTTTTCTCTTGCCTTATTTACCTCTTTGGAGGCTTCGTCTACCCTTTCAAAGGTCTTGTTTACAGCTTTGAAAGTTTTGTTTATTTTTTTTCTTACTACCATCATCGATTATCTTCCTCCTTCACCGTGTCTCTAGTCGGATTTGTCAAGGATTTTGGATTGAATTTTTTGAAGTTAGATCTACCTTCTTCCGCCAGCTCTTGCTTGACATGCGTGCCACCACTGTGTTCTCCGTTGTCTTCCACCTCCGCCAACACTAGACGTGCCTCCATCGGAGCGTGGCTTTCACGCGCCTGCGAGTGGATCTCACTCGCTGGCACGTGTTATACACGTTTCGTCGTGTGGATAGCCCTCCGCCTTCAACTGTCGCCATTCTCCTCCCTACTTTGCCACGCCATATGCTGATGTTCTACTCATTGTTTTTATTTGTTTTCTGTAGTTTTTATTTTCGGGCTATTAAAGGTATCTTCACCTTAAGTTTCGTTTTAACCTTTATCAATGTCTTCTCTGTTGTGGTGGTTCACCTTTGGGTGTGCTACACTGCAGTTGCTTCTTTGCTTGGCTATGGTTTGGGTTTTCGGACCTTTCAAAGTTTGGGGCCCTTCTTACGCATTTTGACTGTGCCATTCGTGGTGTACCTTACAAAATTGCCTTTAGTGGCAATCACTTTTCTTGGCCTTTGTACCAAGGATATATAGGGCAACATTATTTATTTGTTGCATTCTCTTTTATTTTCTGTTTACCTACATTGGTGTGGTTATTTCAAAGTTCTTTGTTGGGTTGCACAGCTCTATATTTTTCTTTGTAATCTTTTGTTGAAGTACTTTAAAAATAAATAAATAAATAAGGACTATTCTAATAGGCATCTCTAACCATCTCTACCCATTTTTTATAAAAAAAAAATTAAATTAAATTCACCATTAAATTTATAAGACCCAATGTGAGTCTTACAAATTCAATAATAAATTTAAAAATAAGATGTCCCTAAGGGGTAGCTCAATCGGCTGGAGACCATGCTTCATGAAGCTTAGATCACTAGTTCGAATCCTCCCTCTTGTATGGACATGTCAAAAAAAAAAAAAAAAAATTTGTATCATTTTCTATTCTAATAAGTTATATACTTTATCTTATATGTCATGAAGCCGAGTAGACTTGGAAAGCACCTTCATCTCTCTAAGCCTCATGACCTTTCAAACCCCCTTCTTTTTTGAATAATAACTTTAATTTGATTTTTATTCAACCAAAACATGAAAGCTAGAGTGAAACCTTTAGAAATGAACAAGAGCTTAAAACTCTATGAAGTAAGAGTAGATTACTCTAAAATTACAACATCACATATACTCTCAAAAAAATTTCAATCCATACTCTATCCATAATTTGTTTTACCGCTGCCTTAACTAGGTCACGTAATTTGCCACTTTTCAAACCCTTTCTTGGGCCCCAAGCCTTACGCATTTAAAATTGGTCATTTTTGCTAAGCTCATTTCGAGGTTTATTGTTTTTTAAGGTCATAAATTGTACTTTTTTTTTTGTTGGTAATTTTTATCTTCCTTTGTAGTACGCTTAAATTGAAAAAAACAAGAAAAGTGGTGGAGCCAGAGGCCCGTTGCAGTGGGGTGAAACTTGATTGGATGTAATGAATTAATAAGGCAAGGCCAAGAGCCCAACATTGAGGCCAAGCATTCAGGAAGAGGAGTATTTAAGCGTGCGGGCTTCAAGCAGTCCACCCAACACTCGGATTGGCCTTACATTTCACTCTTTCAGGATCAATTTGCATTACTTTCTACAACCATTAACTGGTATGAAATGAGACTTGCATTGTTTCTGTTTCATGGAGTGAAATTGAATGGAACTATAAGAAGAGGCCGGGAAATGTGGAACATCATCTAATTACAACCAACTACATTGTTTTGTCTTTTCTCGTGTAGGGCTTGGATATCGACAAACTCACTATCGGAAAGCCCAGTTGACCTTCAGCGGTATGAAGGATTGCAAGCCATTGAGGGTCTGACGGCCTAATAGTCCAGGAGTCCATAAGCCCAAACAACTATTAGAATCCGAGCGCTCTTTCATGAAATAGATGTCGTCAATTAGACAATTCTCTCTCCCCCAACTCAGCTAACCGAGGGACCACACTATGCTGGCCCTCCTAACATATTGGGAGATTAAATTTTCTTGTCAAATAACAAACTTGTGGCAGGAGTTCCTCACACCCTAAGAGGGTGTTGACCTATAAAAAGAGCCCAGACAAAACTTGTATATATGTCTTATTAATCTTATTGTTACTTTACCAAATTTTCCTTCTACGTCACGAAACTAACTTGAGTATTAGAGTAATCTCGCGGATCCACCCTTAACAAACCCTTTTAACCTCTTTTTTCTCTTGCAGATCCTCATCTCAGTGTGCGGTAACGGTACTATAGGTTTGACCTATATAATCTTATACTTATTATTCGATTCGATACGATTCGAACTCGACACACGATATCTAAAGCTAAAATTTTTTTATACGACTCAAACTTAACATGCAAATACAAATTATCACCCCTTGCTACCATTAATTTATTTTGCCATATTCAGCACTACCTGTATTTGGTTGTTTAATTTATAATGAAACAATTACAAGGACCCCAACGTAATCGATACTTAAGCTTTTCTGTTCATTCCATTCTTTATTTTAAATTCTTCATTTGGAAAAGTCAAGTGGGTCTTGTTAGGATTATTAGTGCCTCATGGAGCCTTTCAGTAAGACTATTATGTAGCTGTTACAAGAATAAGGGGTTATAAAAGAGTAATAGCCTATTATAGTTTATTTCTTATTTCAATAAGATAAGTTATATTCCAGTTGCCATGTTAGACAAGTAGGGAGATTTTCTTGTATTTTCCTAGTTCAAGTAAAATTAGTATTTACGCTACTCCTTTATTTTCCTAGTTTAGGTAATGTAAGTATTTACGGGTCTTATGGGTATTTGACCTAATTTGATTTTGTAACTCTATTTAAACCAATGTTTGGTTAAAGAAATAATATGCAGAAAATTAATCTCAAACATTGTGTTTGAAAAGGTTTATATAGGTTCCCTTTAACGAATCTAAAAGGTCTAAGTTCCCTCAAAACCTAACAAATTATCCCGTTACGTGTTTGTGAAAGCATTCACATAACAGTAGCATATTCGGATATCACTCAATTCAAAGATTTAAGTCTATAAGTTTTACATCTTTTCAATGTTTGATTTAATCTTTTTACACTTACACTTCTATATATATACTCGACAAGTCTTAATCTGTGTCCTAATATTATGCAATTTGCTTATTATTTTTTATTAATTGTTTTTAATGTTCTTTTGGATAGAAGATATGATACATTGTCACCACAAGACACAACTCCTAACTACCTTTGCCCACGTGACAACTTTTACTTTTTTTTTTTTTTTTTTTTTAAAATTAAATAAAATAAACCCTAGAGCTAGTCAGGTGGTCAAGAGTTGTGTTATAGAGTGTCAAAAGATCATAGGCTTGTTTTGTCGTTATTATTGAAAGAAAAGATAAACAAATAGAAAATAAAGTAAAATAGAGACAATAAATTTTACATAGTTCGATCAATAATCTATGTTCACAAGATAAAATATAAATGGTTGCATTTTATTTTTATTCCTTGATATTTTCACTTTTATTTATAGGAAAATTTAGATAGATAAGTATGATAATCAAATCAATGTTATTTGATTACCAAATCAAATCTGAATACAATCAAATCAATCAGATTTAATGGTATCGGAAATATATAACAATAATTAATCACAACAAATTCTGATATCAAATCCCAAAATACACTCTAACAATTATTATTTATTATATTTAAATTCTTCATTCAAAAGCGGTGGAGTATTTTTTTTTTTTTTTGCTAGAAAAAAGAGAATAAAAAAGTTTGATTAAATAATAATAATAATTATTATTATTTTTTTTAAAAAAAAGGCGCGCAACATGAGGGGATCGTTCATCCAACTGTCATCCTACCATTATAAATGCTACGGAAGGAGCTCAGGCATACAGAGACATAAACAAGCTTTTTAATTATTACAAGCTTCCATATCTGTAAGGCTTACTAGTAGTATACTACTAGTACTACTTACACCAGTTCCAGCATTTGGACAACAATGTCAGTCGTCTATACGGTGAAGGTTGAGGAATCAAGTCCGGCGACGGATCAAAAGCCGTCAGCAGGGCCTGTATATAGAAGCATTTATGCTAAAGATGGTCTCCTCGACTTGCCTGCCGGTTTGGAATCTCCCTGGCAATTCTTCAGGTAGTTATATTAATTTCGAACCTGGCCTGACTAGATTAATGTTGTGCTTTATTTATGGTTTATTGGGAGAACAATGCATAATAGCAAAGGGAGCCATTCTTTCCACACTTTTTTGGTATTAATCTGATCCTGGAGAATTACTGGGAAAAAAAAATAAAAAAGGGGGCAAAAAATGGCCCATGCAGGTTTCGAACCTGCGACCTTCGCGTTATTAGCACGACGCTCTAACCAACTGAGCTAATAGGCCGGCTGCGTTTAGGTCGTGTAGGAATATATAACGTAAAAACAAAATACATTAACTCTTAACAGTCTTGAAAAGCTTTTGCATGCTGAACTGCGAGGTCTGAATCCATGGCTCTCAGCGATTTCTCCTCTGAAACTCAGTTTTTTGTCGCAGTGACTCCGCCAGGAGGTACCCGAGCAACCCAATGCTGGGTCGACGTCAAATCACCGACTCAAAGGTACAACGTGTGGCTATCAAGTCATTAACATTCTGATCAATTTACACTGATCGAAACAAAATGCTAACAAAGATTTGACTGAATTTGCAGGCGGGTCCCTACGTGTGGCTCACATATCAGGAGGCTTACGATACAGCCATCCGCATGGGCTCCGCCATGAGGAGCCTTGGTCTCAATCCTGTAACTCCAATTTCTACTCCTACTAACTCTTGACTTCTATTTTTATTTTTATTTTGTGAAAAAAATCCTTTTGTAAGTAATAATGTGTCTTATGTTTGTAGGGTGATCGTTGTGGTATATTAGGATCCAACTGTCCCGAATGGATAATTGCAATGGAGGTATACCATGTTTATATATTATGATTTCACAATCATGTGGAATCTTAGATTAATATTAATTAAATAATTTTATTAGATTAAGCTTTTTGAATGATTGTTGGTTTAACAAGAGTAGAAATCATGAGTTCGATTCTTGTCTTCATAATTCACTTTCCATTTTAAATTTTAATTGAAAATTTCACGTCTTGAACCTCCTTTGTGAAGAAAAGTTTGAGCCTACACATTAAAGGAGTATTAAAATATTAATTAAATGATTAAAATATCTATTTACAGCTCGATGCTGTGCTACTTTCGACATGATCGAGCTTTGAGCTTTGATCGTGAGAATGTTAGTTTAGTTGGCTCTCAGAGTCATTTTCTTTTCTAGGTGGCTATCAGTATAAATCGTAGTATAAAAGTTGTTAAGACAGAGAAGATTTGAAATAATGTTTTCTGAGTATAGTACAGCCATTGTTACTTGTATTCCTTCCTAACTCGCCTTAACGTGATTTGTTAGCTTCTTCATACAGTAAGATCGAGGAAACGCAAAGATAGAATTTTTGATATTCTTTTTTGATTTTCAACAGGCTTGCAGCAGCCAGTCTATAACATATGTTCCACTATATGACACGCTTGGTATGTTCCAATTATACATGACAACCTCTTCTTTCCAATAAATCTCAATGTACTTATAAACTATCATCTTCACCATGAGTTTCGACTTTTCTATTATATTTCCTCTGCCCACCTCCGTCCGGTGGCACTTGATCGATTTATTAAAAAGTATAGAACGCCTGTTGAATTATCAAATGAATTGATTAACTTTGATCGAGTGGTTTTGCTCATCACAGGTGCTAATGCAGTGGAGTTCATAATCAATCATGCTGAAGTTTCAATAGCTTTTGTTCAAGAGAATAAAATCCCTGCTGTAGGTTTTCATGAATCTATTACTCATAAATTTAAAACCTTTCTTAATTGGCTCAATTTTGTCATTTTTGGTTCTGAAACCGTTGAAAATTTCATCCAACAAGGCTTCTATTTTTTTTTAATCTTAAATTTTACAAAGGGCGCAATCTTGGAGGGCAAGTAGATTTAGTTGTAGAGCTCTATTAAACCATGCCAACCACTTGATTTATTCTATGCTACCAAACATGTACTTGTCAACTTGTGACTCCTGATGATGCTTTATTGCTCAGTATAGAAATCCCCATGGAGAGCTTTATTAAAAGGCAGTGCCATGGTGGGAATGTTATAGGCGGAAAATGTTACATTCTACGAAGAACTGATGGTTGAGACCAACATAAGCTTTTATATCTTAATTTTTTTCCTCACTCACGTGGTAAATCTTTGGTGCAGGTTCTATCATGCCACCCAAGGTGTTCCACAAATTTAAAAAGTAAGTCAAACTACTATCTTTTGTCTGATAGTCGAAAACAATATGAGATTTCTGGGACCAGGAACTAATTATGTATTTTCTTTGCTCAGCTATCATCAGTTTTTCGAGAATTTCAAGTACACAAAAGCAAGAAGCTGAAGAATTGGGAGTGTGTTGCTTTTCTTGGGAAGAGTTTTCTCAGTTGGTAGGATTTCAATCCACATTGTTGTTTTATATATTCAAAGCTTATCTTTGTCTACATTAATTTTGATTGGTCCATCAGTTTGATGTTGTCCACTTAATTTCAGGGAAGTTTGAATTACAAATTGCCTTCAAAACAGAAGACCGACATCTGCACAATAATGTATACGAGTGGAACAACAGGAGAACCCAAAGGTGTTATTCTTACAAATGGGGCTATAGTGGCACAAGTATTGTCGATTGACCGCATGCTTTTACTTACAGATAAAGTGGTAAACAACCAAATCACAAATTATGTTTTCTTGAAGCTAAATGATTCTGTATCTTTTCTATTTTCTATATTTCTTTGAGCTTCAAACTTTCTGGATGTCAAAAGTTAAAGAAAATATATTATGCCCATTAATACATTCTAACTTGATGCACGCAATTGGTTCTGTTACTCTCATTTGGTGATATTCTTTTGTGTCAATAATCATCGATCACCAGATTTTTATCTCCATTAGATTAGGTCGATCTGATGCAGAAAACCTGGTCAATAGATGTTAATCTATGATTTGAATATAACTGCCCAGGATGATTTTCTCTCCAAAAGCAAATAAATTTGCATAGAACACACATTGTAAGTTGTTTGATCTGTTTTTTTTGCCCGAAAGCCTGGAATGATGTTTATCATGACAAGACAAATGTAAAATGCCTGTTCAGAATGAAATTCAGAAGAAGGTTATATTTGCAATCATGTGGATGTAATCCAATTTGCTGAATAACATCAGTGTTGTCTCTGGTTCAGGCTATCTTTTAGTTTTCTTCTTGCCATTGTCAATACCTCGTCTAAGGATTCCATCTTGCCCACGGTTTTTTGGCTCTGGCTGTCAACTAATCTAGGTTTGGGCATATTAATTGTACTGTGTCATCCTGAAAGTGAGAGAAATATTTTACAAGTATAGTGTATGTTGAATGAAATTTTGTTCATGGTTTAATACTCTTGTGGATCCAATAAGGGATATCCTACCAAATGCCTAAGTTATCTGTAAGAGTTCCTCTCTTAGGGGAATCATCCCCTCTTTTGAAAGATGTGAGTTTAGTCTTCTCAAGATTCTTTTAATTAGATGGATGTATACCTTCTGGATGTGGTAGATCATAGCTAGGTTCAAATAGCAAGGGGCAGGGCGGGGCGGGTTTGTAGGTCATAGGTTCAAATCTTACCAAGCTAAAAAAAAGTGGGACAGAAGTAAAAGTGGTAGATCATTTCCTTCGTGAAATTTAATGGAAGTTACATTATGATATTGACATGAAATCTTCTCTATTACAGGCTACAGAAGAAGATTCATTCTTGTCATTCCTTCCCTTGGCCCATATATATGATCAGACAATGGAGAGCTATTTCATCTACAAGGGTTCCTCCATAGGATTTTGGAGAGGCGTAAGATTAAGATTCATTCTTGAAATGAATTCTTTCTTCATCTTTTTATTTGACTGTATCTCTTTGATTCACCGATTTTGAACTGGTTACTGGTCCAATGTGGGTTTTCTTGCTTTAAACTCTAGGATATCAGGTTTCTGATGGATGACATCCAGGAACTGAAGCCAACGTTTATGATCGTATATACGCTGGTATAATTATTTCTGTACTTTATATTTAAGAATATGATGATGTATATTTCTTTATTTTTTCAATCTAAACATTGGCTTTATATCTTTGATTAAAGGCATAAATAGTAAAATGTCGTCTGGAGGTGCATTGCGGAAGATATTGTTCCAATATGCTTATAACTAGTACGTTAATTTACCTATAAACACTTCGGTCCTTTGCTTTGCTTCCCTACTGCCTGGCTAATAAAGAAAATATATACTGACAGCAAGTTGGGAAATCTGGAGAAGGGTCTCGCACAAGACAAAGCAGCACCTCTCTTGGACAGGCTTATCTTTGATGAGGTCAGTCATTATATATCCTTCCCCATTTTTTATTCTGAAAAATATGGTTTGTATGATAATAATGTGTAAATCATTATAGATTAGACAAGGATTAGGAAGGCGAATTCGCATCATGTTGTCAGGTGCTGCACCTTTGTCTGGGCATGTGGAGGAGTTTTTGAGGGTCACCAGTTGCTCTCCTTTATCGCAAGGATATGGTAAGTTGGACCAAGTGTGTTGCTTTTTAGTGGATGTTTGGAAGATCAATGCACCGATTCTGATAATTATTTTCCAAAAAAAATTGTTTATAATACTTGTTCTTGACAGGTCTCACTGAAAGTATAGGTGGGTGTCTTACATCCATAGGCGATGTATTTAGTATGGTCGGAACTGTTGGAGTCCCCATGACAACCATTGAAGTCAGGCTTGAGTCGGTGCCAGAAATGGGGTATGATGCACTTTCCAGCGTGCCACGTGGAGAGATTTGCCTAAGAGGAAAAACCTTGTTCTCTGGTTACCACAAGCGAAAAGATCTAACTGAAGATGTCCTCGTTGATGGATGGTTTCACACAGGTAAATCGTAAAACCATATATGGAAGTACTATACAGTGACAGACTGACAGGCAGAAATAACTACATTTGTTGTATTTGTCAACAATCAATAATTTGTTTACCCGCTGTAAGACAGAAAAAACTTAATCCCCAGATTGAATACGAATTTTAATGGGCATCATTTTGAGAAAACTGCAGGTGACATTGGAGAATGGCAGCCCAATGGAGCAATGAAAATCATTGATAGGAAAAAGAATATATTTAAGCTTTCTCAAGGTGAATATGTTGCTGTAGAGAACATTGAAAGTACATACTTGCGATGCCCTCTTATAGCATCGGTACGTTTCTGGTGTCCACAAATGGTGCTCACTGTAGTAGAATCTATATAAGATAGAACATCGAATCTCTTTATGCCTAAGAATCGATGAGTCCTGATAGTGAGTTGTTAACACAATTTTTTTTTTTTCGATTTCTCTAATCTTGGAACTGCAATTAACTTTCTTCGATCTGTCGCACAGGTTTGGGTCTACGGGAACAGTTTTGAGTCATTTCTTGTAGCTGTGGTAGTCCCAGACAAAAAAGCAGTAGAGGATTGGGCAGTAAACCATAATGTGGCTGGTGATTTTAATTCATTGTGCGAAAACCTGAAGGCAAGGAAATACATTTTAGATGAGCTTAATAGCACGGGTCGCAAACACCAAGTATGTGTATCTGTCTCGATTGGCTGTTGCTAATTTCATGCAGGGATATGTCTTCTCATCTAACTTAAAAGACATTTCTACAGCTTCGAGGTTTTGAGATGTTAAAAGCAGTTCAATTGGAACCAAATCCATTTGACATGGAGAGGGATCTGATAACTCCAACATTCAAATTGAAGAGACAACAATTGCTCAAGTACTACAAGGTATGCGCCTGTGCTCTGTCCTTATATGAAATGTCTACCTACCTGCTATTGGACCTATGACTTGCTATTGGACCCAAGTTAATTATGTCTTTCCCATCTTTTCAAATGAGCAAAAGCCTTGGAATATGTACGAATTGATCAATTCATAGGTTGGTTACTGTTTTGTGATTTTCTATGGAAAGCACGAAGGATTAAACAAAAAGGTCCGATGGCATTTTACTATCACTACTTGAACCTAAACCTGAATTTAAAAGCACGGAGCCCAAAAAGCATGATGTGCAGCATTAAGGATTGTATTTCAAGATAAGTAGCCGGCATTTGGGTTTGGTTTGGGTTCAGTTCTTGACATATGTCCCTTGTGTCCTGTTATGGGACACATGTTATACTGGAATTAGACCTAAGTCGAATCCATAGACCTCTTAGGCTCTTACTTCTCTGAAGTAATGCAACAAAAACCCTCTCATAAGATATTGTCTTTTGGCTTTACTTCTTGAAGAGGCCCTTATCATCCCTTGTATTCTTTCTATTGATATACCCTGAAAGTCGTAGTGTTGGCCTATGGGGCATCAGTATTATCTTTTTGCCAATGTCGTCTGCAGGACACTGTTGATCAATTGTACAGTGAAGCCAAGGGAATAAGGGTGTGACATAAGGATTGGAAGCTACAAACTGGAATTCTGATACTACCAACTGTGATAGTTTCCCAAAAGTCTGTTTATTTTTCTTAATCTTTTCTAACAACTCTAGTGCGACAAAAGCACTCTTATATTTTACCCACAATGGCTGGGTATGCTGATCCTTGTCCATGTTTGTTTATAAATTATAAATAAAAAATTGTTTGAGATTTTCTATCTTGAGGAATTATCCAAACAAGAAACTACCTGCTTTCAGTCCGAACACCTGCTTGGACAAGTGGACCCCACCGAGTTTCTCACAATTGCAGGATCTTCTCAATCTGGATAGGAAGAGTCCTATCCTTATCTAAACACGTGAGGTTCCCCAAAGAGTTTTGTTCCGACAGGCTTCATCATCTTCTACCATTCATTATTGAGTTGTGGCCTGTTTTGAATGCTGCTACTAGCATTTGTCTGTTTGTGATATCAATTAGTTGTGGCCTCTTTTAAATAGTTTAATTCAACGTCTTATAGTGTTTGCGGGCAACTAGCAAGTGTATAGTGTGACCCATTTAGAGGGGTGGTGGTTGAGAATGGGATCCGCAATAATTAAGTATTTAAATTGCTAGGGCATCTTTTATGAGAGGGCCGATGTGAAATTCAACTATGCAAATAAATTTTGGGTTGTACGTGTAGTTGAGTCAACATGAGCTTTCTCATAAAAGGTGTCTACCTAATTGTTGTATGAAATATAATACGTTTACAACTTTTGTACAACTCTTGTACAATTTCAACAACTTTTTTTAAAATCAACCATAAAATATGTAAGACCCACGTGTAAGAAAATAGATCTAATGGTCAGTTTGAAAAAAAAAAAATTGTTGAAGTTGTACAAGAGTTGTAAAATAATCATTTCTCTTGCTGTATATCCTCGTCCTAGTGGTTGTTAACTTGAAGGTGCGGAAATAGTGATTCAATGACGAGATATTCTAAAAGTCTCTCATGTTTTCATGTGTCCCTTAAAAAATGAGGTGGCTTTTAAAATCACAATTTGATCAAAATTTAATAGATATCAATCACAAGCTCAAGATTGACACAAGATGGACTTCTAGCATTACTCTTGATTGACTATCATAAGTGCAAGTCCCAAAAAAATTAAATGTGCTCAACTGCGAGAGGGTTCTTATAAAACACTACAAAAAGTTTTTTCGATGATTATCCTCCTGCTGATGCTTTTTAGAGAGAAAACAAAAGGGAGAGAAAGAGTGCAATCAAATAAAGCCTAATGATCTGCTAATAACATATGATTTTTCTTATTCATGTAAGGGTAGCAATCCGATTAAGGTTAGCACTTAGCAGATACGGCCTCATTCTATTGTGGTAAAGGTTAGCAGACACTTCATTCTATTTTGGTAAGCACGGCTACTTCATTCTTTCTAATGAAAGCCCCTGTGTAACATGTGAAGTGTTGTCCAAGTAACTGGACAGTGTTGTTGAATTCGTCAAGCCTAACCAAATAATGACGCAAAAAGACAAACAACAAAAAAGATCACATGATATGGCAAGCGCACCTTATAGTAAAGTCAAGCATATTGCCTGATAATTAAGGATCAAATAACAAAAAATTATGCCAATCCCCTTCAACAGAATGAAACACAAGTTTTTCTGTTGACGTTTATACAGGTGCAAATGATAACAACACATTTGAGTAACACAACGATGGTGACAAACTTGTCAATAACAACACATTTGAGTAACACAACGATGGTGACAAACTTGTCAATAACAACACATTTGAGTAACACAACGATGGTGACAAACTTGTCAGTTTAGCTGAATGATACAAACAAGATGGTTCATAAAATATGGAAGAGCCTCCAAACAATCCACATGCTGCAGAGAGTGTGCCTATATGATGTCAAGTACCAGTCTCCAGACGGGATAGACCAACAGAAGGATTATACCAACCGTGTTTGATATGCCATTGGCTTTTGTGAAGGAATTTTTGAAACCACCAGATGCCCGGATGTGTTCTTGCAGCAAATAGCATGCAATGACAAGACAGATTGTTACGCCAATCCAGTCGTTCCTTACGGTGTTTGCAAGTAAGCTAGGAGCCACCACCATTAAGAGAATCAAAGCACATGGAAGTTCGAGCCATTCTGCAGTTACAGTCATAATAAGTAGATGGATAGAGAAGAATATCATGCTGAATATTTGGTTGTATGGCAGAATTTGTATATTCCCACTAAATGAAGTTGGCAAACTTGGCAAGTTTAGGATTTCAGTCCGCAAATTCCAAGTAAGATTTACATATTATTTATTTAGCATAAAAGCATGAGCATGACTGAAACTTATGCTATACCTGGGTAATTATATTTTTTTGGGAAGAAAAGGCGCAGCACAACCGCAACGAAAGCAATCCACTTCCCGATCTCTCCTCTGCATCACCATACAATTTGTAGCGTATAAGTACAATAAAGATTGAGATCATTGAAAAAGTGTTATAACTGATCACCTGAAGATGTTGAACAGTAGTGAAGGAAGACTGAGGAAGATGTACGGGATTAGTAGAGATGTAAGAATGTTTGTCTTCCAATTTGTTCGATCCAGAACCAACAAATAACTACAGTAAGCGTATGAAAGGAATCAATTAGGGCATACGAAATTTTCAGACCACCACAAGTAAATATAACGACTAGACAGCACGATAACAAAAACATAATAGACTAGAGAAACATGGGAAGAGTATGCTCTCATTTGATCAATTGGCAATTCCAAAGTAACTGCATGTTTTCACTCTAAAAGTTCAATGATCAATTCACTGACATAAGATGCTGCATGTTTAGGGTCCATTAATTAAAATTTTCATGTAGGAAAGACGACATCTGTAGCAAAGATATCACAGTGATGTAGAATTTAAAGATTCAACCTACAGGATGAATATTTTTCCAGTAATATTGAAGATACCCAAAAGAGAGGGAAAAGAAAAAACAATTTGAGCCATCAAAAAGGAACTAAATTGAAGAAAAAACAGACTCTCTCAAGGAAGGAAACAAAAATTGAGCAAATTTAAATCCCATTAGAACCAGAAATTCATCGAAGACACGCCCCATTAAGCCATGGCAGGAAAAGCAAACATATTTAAACCCCATTGGAAGATCACAGTTTACAAAAGGCATAAACTGAATGATCCCTCTATACATCTCATGAACAAGTTATATTAAGCAAGAAGTGAGAGATAAATTCAATAAAATCATGCCATGAAAATGCAAAGGAAAAAAAAAACACTGGGGTTGACTTTCAGGAGAATGATCGGCAGACCATCAACCAGAGTGAATAAAATTTGAACAAATTGACCATCAACCAAAGAATCAAAATATGCACAAACACTGCAACACACACACCCACTAAAACAAGATCGTATGTTACAAATTTATAATAACCAATTGTTCAAAAGCTTGTTAATTTGGTAAAATAAAGTGAAGTTTTATTCGCTCCAACATCAACTTTATACCTACCATAAAATTCTAAGAACAAAAAAGAAAAAAGAAGCTTTTGCATCCGAAGTTCATGTACAACAATAAATAGAGGAAGATCCTGACATTCACATGGTAGCATGCTCACATAACTAATCATATACATCTACATACAGGCACAGAGAGAGAGAGAGAGGCATACATTGCAGAGAAGGAAGCAATCCATTCGAGGAATGTGGTGCCGAAGCCTAAGCTGCCGAGGCTGATGACATGGGTAGCGAGCTTTTTAGCGGCGGCTCCAATCTCTTTCAGATCAGAGCTTATCAGCTGGTTCGAGACTTGATCCGTTTTCATTCTTATGTAGCTCTCCTTCCCCATTCAAACAATCTTTCTTTCTTTCTTTCTTTATGTGTGAGAGAGAGAGAGAGAGAGAGAGGGAGAGCCAGAAAGTGGGAATAGATTCAACTGTCGGCGATTTTGAAGAGGAAGCGAGCTTTTAGTGGGCGTTTTTTTTCTAGCATGAACTGCCAACTTGGATGATTTACTATTGTGGGGCCACCCCATGTGAAGGGGTGGTGCAACTATCATTATTCTTTACTTGGTTGATCGGGTTGCCACCTGTATGGCTGTATCCATCCCAGTTTACGTACAAATATGAAATATCTAACGAATATATCCTAAAGCAGATGTGCAAAATTATTGAATTTTTAATAAAGGTCATCTTTCATACCTTATCAGGATAACTTATCTTTCATACCTTATCAGGATAACTTTCTAAAATATATTTGTTTATAGGGTTCTCTCTCAGCCGGCCCTAGGGATCAAAATTTCAGGAAATAGATTTTGATCTCTCTTTCTCTTTTTCCTCTTCCGCTTCTATCCTCTCCTTTTCATTCTGATTTTTTCTTTTGTTTACGAGTGTTCTTTGATCATATCAACAATTTTAACATATCTACTATGTATCCATTCATCTACCTCCGTGTTATGTCGTTCATCTCCTCTATAACCGCTGCTGCTGTTTGTTGGTTGTGTTTTTGTTTTGAATAAGAGTTTTTTTTCTCCATATATTTGCCCTCCTAGACAATCTATAGGATGAAGATCAAGTGTGAGGGGTTATCCCTCACAGCCTGAATCGTTCGGTGTAAAGAATTATCTCTCAATGTCGGTTTAAATTTTTCTAAAATATTTGGCTACCTTAATCTTGGATCTAGTCTGTTCAGAACAGATCTGCTCTTTAACTATTTTTGTACATGGGTTAGAGAAAGATGAAAGTCATAGATAGTGCTATGACTTTGTAAAGCCTTATACTTGGTAATATAAGAGTTTTATGCCCGTGATCTTTTGATTAATTAAATACTTAGATGATTCATTAAAAAAAAAAAACAACTATATAGTATTAGTCATCCAATTATATTATTTTGCCAGCTCATTCACAGTAGCCTCGCTACGTGTCCTCTCGAATCACGAATCAAAATGTTGGTGGATCGTGGGGCCTAAGTGGCTAACAACCTACTGTTTAGTTTTTTCAATCTTTTATTTTATATTGGTATTTCGGGTTTTTTTTTTTTTTTAATATATATATAGTAATAGAAAATAAGAAATATTCTAATAGGCATCTCTAACTCTAACCATCTCTACCCATTCTCATATAATAAAGTTTTAAATTCACTATTAAATTTGTGGGACCCAAGTCATTCAATATAAGTCTTACAAATTCAATAGCAAATTTAAAAATAAGATAAATAAAAAATAAATTTCTATCAATAGCAAATTTAAAAATAAGATAAATAAAAAATAAATTTCTATCGTTTTCTATTCTAATAAGTTCTCTACTTATATGTTCTGGACCGATTAAACTTTAAAAGCACCTTCATCTTTTTAAGTGTCATGGTCTTTCAAACCCCATTCTTGGGCTTGAAGCCTTAGAACACTCACAATAAACTTTTTATATTTTGATTTTTTTTTTCCATATTTTTAACAAAAATTACGAAAAAAGTCCAAATAACAAATTTTTTAACAAATGTTAAACTTAACTTTTCTCAGATTTTCTCTTTAGATTTAAAGAGTCAAAAAGACAATATTATAATTTTTTTTAATAATACTTTTTACAAACCGTGCTAGTGTTCTCCATTTTTCTAATAAATAAAAACTGCTTAATGTGACAATATTATTATGAATGATTGAAAAATTGTATTTATTTAAAGTAGAGAAACATTAGAGAACTTATTGTTTGATGATTTAAAAAAAATGACTAGTTAAAACCTTAAAAATAGATTTCGAGAGTTAAATTTAAAGAAATTATGAAGATTCCATTGTAAATGCTATTATGGATTGGAAAACTGGTCATTTTTACTGATCTCATTTCAAGGTTTTTTTTTTTTTTTTTTTTTTTTTTTTTAAAGGTCATAAATTGGATTTTATTTATTTTTGGTAATTTTTATCTCCCTTTGTAGTAGTGTAGTACGCTTAAATTGAAAAAAGCAGGAAAAGTGGTGGAGCCGGAGGCCCGTTACAGTGGGGTGAAACTTGATTGGATTTAATGAATTAATAAGGCAAGGCCAAGAGCCCAACATTGAAGCCCATCATTTAGGAAGACAAGTATTTAAGCGTATGGGCTTCAAGCAGTCCACTCAACACTCTGGTTGGCCTTAGATTTCACTATTTCAGGATCCATTTGCATTACTTTCTACAACCATTAACTGGTATAAATTGTGATGCGGCGGATCAACTTAGCATTGTTTCTGGTTCATGGAGTGAAATTGGATGGAACTATAAGAAGAGGCAGGGGAATGTGGAACATCATCTAATTACAACCAACTCCATTGTTTTGTCTTTTCTCGTGTACGCTTGGATACCGACGGGCTCTCCATCGAAAAGCCTAGTTGACCTTCAGTGGTATGAAGGATCGCAAGCTATTGAGGGCCCGACGGCCTAATAGTCCAGCAGTCTATAAGCCCAAACAACTACTAGAATCTGAACACAGTGAGCACACCTTCATGAAATAGATACTATCAATTAGACATTTCTCCCTCCGCCAACTCAACTAACCTAACGCTCACGCCATAGTCCACCTCTTAATATATAGGGGGATGAAATCTACACGTCAGATAACAAACTTTTGACATGAGTTTTTCAAACCTTGAGAGGGTGTCGGCCTATAAAAAGTGCTTAGACAAAAGTTGCAAGTATGCCTTATCAATCCTATTATTACTCTACCAAATTTTCCTCCGACCTCACTAAACGAACTCGAGTATTAGAGTGATCTCGATGATCAAAGATCAACAAGTAGCCTTGGTATTTTTCTGGGTTCTAGCTTGTTTAACTTGCGCGCGCTCGAGCACTAAAGCAGAAAACCAATCTGTGGCAGTCACAACGATTGAATTATATTGGTCACGTACGCTTTTTAAAGAGTTTAAAATTCCTTTAGCTTCTTCTCCATTAATCTTATGGTGTGCTAGCGTGGGTACTTTGACTTTGGAGTCCAATTCGGTTTTTCATGTTAGGACGAAACATATAGGTATTGATAATTATTTTATAAGAGAGAAAGTTGTTAATTATCGTGATATTTGCTTCAAGTTTATTTCATCTGCATATATGCGGCTGACATCGTTGCCAAAGGTCTCACCATTATTTGAGTTCTTTAGTTCAAAAACAAGCTTATGGTATGTTCTCCTGGCCTCCCATGCATTTGACTACATCTACCGTTAAAGAATCAAGTTCATATATATATATATATATATATATATTCTACAGATTGTTCTACTCGTACACGGAAGCAGGGGCGGAGGGAGGGGGTCGAGAGGGGTCAAATGCCCCCCTCACTACCTAAAAGTTTCTTGAACTCTTTGAATTTTTTTTTTCAAAAGTCCAAGTTGCCCTCCCTAAAAAACTCATCAAGGGGCAAATATTTTTCTAGATAATTGAACTTTATGAATCACACTACGTTCTACCATTTTTTTCATTAGTTTTTTCACCTAAAACCAGTAACCAGTTGCTACCACAGGTTGAAGAAGGTAGGTTAAAGACGACATTCTTTACTTTTGATAAAACGCACCGTTTCTCTTTAAAATAAAACGTTCATTTCGAGGACCGAGGACACGTTTATGCAAGGACGGAGGGAGGGGGGGCTGGCAGGTGCCATGGCCCCCCCAATTTTCTAAAAAAAAAAAATTATAAGGTGGAAAAAAATAAAAATTTTAAAAAATTAAAAATATAAGGTAAAAATAAAATTTTTGGCCATCGACCACGCCCATACCCTGCGTTTATGACAAAGTAACGAGACTTGTCTTACTTTTTTTTTTTTTTTTTTTTTAAGAATAATAATAATATTGAATTTCCTGACAAATGAAGAGCAAGTTTAGCTCTTGTTTGTCAGGAGACTTGTCTTACTTGAAAGGACACGTCTTATCTTAAAGAAAAGAAAAAAAGAAAAACAAAAACAAAAACAAAAAGAGGGACACGTCTGAAAGAAGGTCTCCAGCTTTTCTGCCTTTTCATACCTTCTTTCTTTTTCTTTTTTCTTTTTTGTCTATAATTGAACAAAATAACCTTTCTATTTTTTTTTATAAAAAGAAAAAAAAAAGAGTCTGGCCTTTAGCTTAGCCAACTTCTTATTAGAATATGTTACATGGGAGTCATGCATGATACCTGTATATGTTAAAAAAAAAAAAAAAAAAATCAAAACTTAACTTAGCCTATTTTCTTAGGCAGTATATATTATAACATTATTTGTTACCTTGGGTGTCGTATTTGTGATTTTTCATTGTCATTCCTAAAAGCTGCTGTTCAAGTTTCAACAATTCTACAATTTGAGATTTGTGATTTTTTGGGACAGTATTACTTTCTAGTTGAAGTCTTCAACAATTCAAATTAATTGCTTCACTATTTTGTTTTAGAGCTTGAGAGGTATGTAATTAAACTTTTACATTAATTAAAAAAAAAGCTTTTATATTTAAATTGTTCTTTGAAATTAATTGTTTATATATATATATATATATAAAATATTTTAACTGTATGAAATATATAAATGAACACTAGGTGTGACACAATAAATTGTAAGTTACATTTATAAATGATAATTAAATTTTGTTGAATTATTTATTTATTGTGTTGATTATTTTTTTTAATATTTTTATTTATTTTTTATTAACTTTAGATTTTTTTTTTCTTCTATTGAAAAAAAATATATATATATTGACCCCTTCAACTAATATTATGACTCCGCCACTGCACATAAACCATTCTCGATCGCTTTCCATGCTATGGAAACGGGTCCAACCGAAGAACTTGCAGGTTTTGTCTAAGCGAGGAAAACCGCCGGCCATTTTTTTGAATGTTTGTTTATAATTATAAATAAAAAATTGTTTGAGATTTTCTATTTTGAGGAATTATCCAAACAAGAAACTACCTGCTTTTATCTATTTACCTGCATTTAGGTAAATTATAACTAGTGTTCAGCCCCAACTGCTTCAGGAATACTCTATAGACTATCACAAATTCTTGGCTTACAACAAGAAAAAAGGTAGAAAGAGAAGTTGCTTAGAAACACCAACAAAACTAATAGTGCCAACTGCCAACTACCTAGAGACACACCCATTTTTGAATTTACCTTCGGCTCTACCCTTGCATTTCCATGAAACTACAAAACTGCCCTTACCATTTTGAGAAACAGATTGGGTAGGCCCCCAATTCTCCATGAATGATTCCAGTTTTTTTTAAAAAAAGTAAAAAAGAGAATATAAATAATATTTGAGCATTATTGCATGGTCGGTTGGAAGCATTGGGCTCCGTTTGTTTAGAACTTTGAAAATAAAGTTCCTATGCCTATGCTCCAAACTGATTTTAAATGTCTTTTCAAGCTATGGATTATAATAACGGAAAATTGTAATATTAGTTTTCGTGGTTAGTCTAAATTATAAATTACTTTTATGGTATAAAAAATAATTATAAGGTCCTTGATGGCGCTGGCCACCCCCCAAATTCACATTTTTTATTTTTTTTTAAATAAAATAAAATAAAATAAAATTTGAAGTTTTAAATTTTTAGGGTTTTAAATTTTTAATATTTTAATATATATATATATATATATATATATATATATATATATATATTTTATTAAGAGTGGTATGTGTCGCAATTTTTATTGAATGGATTTACGTAAACTCTAAACTGCGTGTAAAGACAGACATCAGAAGAGAGTACATTTTTTGGGGGGTATATCTCAGCATACCAGACAGAAATTACCTCCAAAGACAACAAGCACATATTTTACGTCCAAAGAGTCAAAAATTTCCCAAGCTGCCTATTCTGGAGAAGACATGGCAGTACCAACAGTTGCAATGTGTGTGTTGTTCCATGTATTATTGTCAACAATGACAGTACGATTAGCCATAGCAGTAGTTTGGTACCCATAGTCCCACCAAGATGCAACCTGAAAGAATACAGCAAGAATCAGTGTCAGTGAATATCTTCGTTAGGTCAGGCGATGCTATGTTAGTGGTCAAAGTTTATTAGCAGACACAATAAGCTGTTATACAGGCCACTAAATCCATCTAGCGGGGAAGTCATGCGTCATGCTCCAGCAAATATTCTAGTAGAAATACGATTAATTAAGAGCATTCACAATGGTTTAGCCATTTTTTAATGCAAAATGGCTAACCAAAACCTATTTTTGCTAGTTTAGCTAAACAATTTTCAAAACCTCACCCATAAGCTCATCCAAATTTTTCTCTAATATATCATTTTAATAAAAAACTCATCTCCACCAAGTTAAACAACCAATCACCCAGAATTCCCCTTTTCTTCAAACTTTTTCTACTTTCCCTTTCTTTAAACACCGTTTCTCAGCAACCAAAACCACATACTACTCCAGCCCCTCCAACTGCCCTGAGGCACTGCTGCCGCCTCAGCTTGTATTTTCGCCGCATAAGCCATGAGCACCAACACCAAAAACTGGTTTACCTCCAGCTCCAAATAAGGCACAGCCACCAACACCCAAAAATGGTCCAATTCCTCAACCAAAATCATCTCCAAATACAGCAATACCACCACGAGGATACAGCAATACCATCATCCAACAATTTCCTTATCTGACGATTTTGCACACACTAGGTAGAAAATTCCAAAAATCACAAATCACAAATCATAATTCCAAAGAGTAGTGGAGAGCTCAAATCAGAAGTTCTCTGATGTCCTCCTCCCTCACCACGCCAGCCTTGGTCAGGAAGTCCTCCAGAGTCATCTCTTCCAGCTCACCCCACCTTATCTGATTCTTCGACCCGGCCACGATCTCCTCCCAGACCTCGTTCCCTGTCTTGTCGTCGAGCTCCTTTGGCTGGGAGATCGACGACGAGCCGTCGGGGAAATGGGACTCCGGGACTTTGCACACTAGGTGGACAAAGCGTAGTCATGGAGGGTTGAAGGAAGAGAAGACCTTCCATTTCATCCATGGTAGGCGACAAAAAAGTGAGGGAGAGAAATGTTCAAAAAAAAGAGGGGAAGGAAAAAGAAATGATAAAAAAAAAAAGAAAAAAAAAAAAGGATGCGTTGAGCTACAGTATCACGCCACATATGGCGTGATACTGTAGCTAAATGGATTTTGCATTTGGCTTTAGATAAGTCAATGGATGCCCTTTTTAGCCTTTTGCTTAGCCATTTTGGCTGAAAAGAGGAAATGCATAGTCGGATGGGAGTGCTCTAAGGTGACAATCACCCCAGGTACCCTGAACAGAAGCAGCTAGTGGCAACAAATTGCTATTGAAGACAAGCCCAACATGCTCAACGTGTGCATTACTTGTGATGTAGATTGAAAAACATCAACATATAGTATGAAAAAAAAACCATGATTTCATTCTTACATCAAGATATATATTAGGACATAGTTGGCTCTAAGCAGTTTTACTCTCCAGACATTGGCATGCATTTTACATTACACTAGATTGAAAAACAAAAATAGTTGACTAAACCCATGGCAATCATCAGAATCACACTCCTAAAGCGAGCTTAAAGCCATCTGCCACCCATTTATTCTCACCCAGGCAGTTATATCTATCGTAGTTGATCCATTTAAAGCTCCACAAGTAACCTTTTTTTTTTTTTTTTTTTTTTTTTTTTCGTTTTGGCCATAATAAAGGATTCCTCTAGTACTAATAAGAGTGAGCCCATTGGTGAAAATAACTGCAATCAAAACCAAGATGAAAATATTTTCAACAAAACATGTGCAATGAGAAGTACCGGACTCAACAATAAGTTAGTATAACCATGAAGGCTAATTTTTTTTTTTTTTGATAAGACCATGAAGGCTAAAATTATAAACAAGATCATGATACAGCTGCAACTTCAAACCATAATACCAGAAATAAACTGAAGAAATAATAGTTCAGACTTCAGATTCATGACAACAAAGTCGGTATTAAAAAGAAGAAGACAAGCACAGTAAAAGAAAGGAAAATACATGATGCTGAACTCACTTTATCATCCACCTCAGTGTTGTGGCTCAACCACGCATAAGCCTCTCAAAAATCATCAAAAACATGAAGACCATCATGTGAATAAGATGTTAGAACAATAGAAGGAGCTGAATAAGCTTCTGCTGCCGCCCAAACAGAGTGAACCTACAAAAATAAATGTCATTCAAAATTAGGGGCCTTTTTTATTACGAAAAATATTTTACTAAACAGAAAGGGGAACAGAGAAGGAAAGGTGCAGGTATCCCCTAAAAAATGCTAATAAAATAAAAGTTGATACATGAAGAATAAATTTTGACTAGTAAATACATGGAGAATATATTTTTTCAATTTAGAATCCTGTAGAGTGACATTTAATGTCAAATATAAAGCTTTCAGATGGATGCTAGTATTCACATTCAAAGGATACTTAAGAAAAAAATAACAATTCTTTATAATAAACAACAGAGAGCAGTAATGTGCAAACTTTAGAATCATTCAACATGAAAAAATTGGTTGACATATAATTGAAAGTTGTTAGAAGTTTAACTGATATTAATTGAATCTATAAGTATATATTACTTCAGCTAAAAAGTGAAAAAGAATAAAATAGATTCTTAACAAAAAGATTACTATTGATGAAGAAAGAAAACAAATCCAATACCACATAGAAAGCACCCAGCAACACAAGCAAGAGAATAGCAATGACAGATGCTTCCAAAGGTAAGACCAGCAGCCTCTTCTTAATTTGGGACTTAGCGGAAGGCTTTTCCACATGCTCCTTTTCCTTCTTCCTATTCCTTTTTGAGGGTCGTTCCTTTAATGCATCCTCACTTTTTTCAGTCTTTACCACATCATCTTGTGCTAATATACATTGTAAGGTTGGAACTGCACCACTTAACCTAAATATGCATTCTAGTTTCAAGCCCCCTCTGCACCGCTTAAATGAATATGGTTAAAGACAACACTTCTATTTCGACGGGCATGTATAGCACGAGCTACGAATGAGAAATAGGCTAATTTGCAACTAATAACGGATAATAATACATTGGTAAACAAAAGTAAACATCCTTCATACAACCGCTTCCAAAGCTAGGATTCGTTTTTGCAACTACAAGCTGATTGAGCAATAAGACAAATAACAGCAAGAACTTGTTTGGTACGACTCAAACCAAGAAAGAGAGAGAAGCTAAAAAAGAATGAAAGAAAAGCTACTTAACGCCCTCTTTCAAACCCAATACGACTTCTGCCGGAACCTCCTTCATAGCCATCTCGCATTGAAGACCCTGCACTTGCTTTCATTGTCCCTCCAGTACCAACTTTCTCGAGGGCTTTCTTACCCTTCTTCACCTCTGTCAAGAACTGATCCAGTCCAAATGGATCAGCCTCTTCAGCCACCTTCTCAAACTCAACTGGCCCATCTCTTGGACCGGCTTTTTCAGCAGCGCCTGTAAAGCCCTTGTCAGGCTTGAAGCGATCAGTCTTCATGATATTCTCCAACTGCTCATCTGCACCTCCATACATCTCAGCATCGGCATCTTTCTTCGGCCTGTAAAGGGTTGAAAGCGTTGGCTGAGCAGTAAACAAGCCCTTGTCATACACATTGTACTGGTCATCAGTGGCAAATCCAGAGTCCATCCCTTTCTCCTGGTTGAACAGTCTCTGGTCATACATAACCTCTCCTCCTCTTCCTGCTCTAGTAGAAGCCATGCCAAGAGCAACCTTCTCACTGACATCACGATCTCTATCTCTTGTGATCTTGCTCTTCTTTCCCATTGCAGCATCCTTGGCCTCCAATCTTCTCTCCCTCTCCCTCTCTCGGCGTCGCTCCTCGCGAATTTTCTCACGCCGAAGCCGTTCTTCTCTTTCCTCCATAGTCTCCTTTGGGAAATCCTTCTCTTTGTCCCTTCCGTGCTCATAATCAACTCTCATATCAGAACTATCCATGGCTCTCTTCTCAGAAGGGATTGGAATAGCCGCCGGGGGTGCCACACCGGTTCTCTCAGCACGTGCTTTTTCAGCAAGCGCCCTCAGTTCATGCTCTTTCCTTTCCTTTTCCTTCATCATCATCTCCTTTTGAACCTTCGATCTCATGGCTACAGCTTCTCGAGCCTTCTGCTCCGCAACATACAAGGCTTCTGAAAGCTTTGCAAAATTATCATTGATCTGAACATCTTGAAGGCCTCTACCATCAGCTGCAAGACGCTTATCAAGAGGGATGGTATAACCTTTTGGGTTCTTCCAATTTGAAATACAAGGTGGGATCTTCCAATCTTGTTGATCCTTCACAGTCACAGGCCGAGGAGGAGAATGCATCACCGGCACAGGCGGGGAACCAGAAGCCTTTGGGACTCGCTTATGCTTGAACTTGGGAGGTTCAAGTGGATCCACAGGCATCTGCATCATACTGATTATCCTCTCCTTAGCACCTGAGTTGAATGCTGCCGATTGCTGTGATGGCTTATATTTGATAAACTTTGTTTCAGTGGACTGCTTTGGTACATTTTTTGGCTGCGCCGCACTCAATCTCACATTCACAATCTTTTCAAGTGCAGCTTTTGTCTCTTGTGTTGTCTCCTCAATCTCTTTCTGAATCTCCTCATCAGTTTCTGTCTCTTTGCTATCATTCTTCAGAACCTTTGGTATAAGATCTTTATGCTGCGAGTAAACAATCTTCTTTGCATTCTCATTCTGCTTCACAATCGCATCATAGGCAACATTGCCATGGGCATCAACTGTAACAGGAAGAATCTTTGATCCGGGCTTCGATGATCTGTCCCTACCCATGTCAAGAGGGTACTGAGCCACGTGAATCTCTGGAAATGCGCCCCCATCCCCGAAATCCTCTACCTTTCGAGGAACAAAACCTGCACGCTTCAAGTAAGGAGGCACAGGATTGTGCTTGATAACGGAGGATTTTTCTGCCTCAGAGGAACTGAATCTCTGCTTGAACCATGGATCATTGGAGTGATCATAAATTGAAGTTGTGGTTGATTTTGCAGCCGGAAGAAGCTCCTTCAAAGCCGCCATGATAATAAGCTATTCAATAACCAAAAACCCAATAGAGCTTCAAAGGTGAGGAACTGCAAATAAACCACAAAAATAATGGAAAATCAGTTAGTGCAGAGACGCAAGTACATAGTAAAATTCATTAAGAGAACAATCAGTACCTTTCATCAGGAAAATATATAACCCAAAATTCATACAGGAACAACAGAATCTGTCTAGTTCTATTTCTATTAGCACATCCAGGCTATTTTTTATTTTTTATTTTTTCGTTTTTCTAAAACTCTTTTGCCTTCTAAAGCAGAATATAAAAAATGAAGTATAACCCAGAGGTTTATTTATTTTCTTTTCAGACCAATTCTAGGAGACCAAACAGAGCATAAAGATTGGATCATGCGTATGCCTATATAAGGCCTAATAGACTAATGGTAGGATCATGAAAATGAGATTAGTCACTATGTGATTGGAGATTTGCACTCTCGAATGTGCTTGGAGACCGGCCCTCTCGAATGTGGCTCAATTAATACAATTTCTTCCTTGTTCTTTCATAATTCCTCAATTTCTTCTATTTTCCATTTCTATTTCCAATTTCATTTACAATTCAGCAAATACAATCCCTAGAATTTCCTATCAACCAGAAAATCTGTTACATTCTACTGCATCACATGAACAATGAAGGCAGACAACAACAGTTCACTCGTCATTTTTACCAACTTTCTTTCACACATACAGAACAACAAATCAATTTCTAATACGCCAGCAAGTTAACCTCATCAAATTATCAATGAAAAATCGAATCCCTAAAATGAAACCCTAAAACAAACAAATGCCCTAAATCAAAATCCCAGTGACACACCCTAAATCAAAATCCCACACACTCACACAGTACACAACACACCCTAAAAATGCCGAGACAAAAGCGTGAGAAAGCGAGAGAAATTGAGAAAGAGTGGAGAAGCTTACAGTGTAGCAACGACGGAGACAAACGGCGGCGAAGACGAGATGGGCGAAGAGGTCGAGGCTGGGCGTCGTGGAGAGTGGAAGGGAGACGAGAGGCAGAGGCTTGGCGACTTGGCGTCGTGACTCGTGGGCGAGCAGCAGCCGGCAGAGCGCAGAGAGAGGTGAGGAAAAAAACAATTAAACCCTAAACCTAAAAGAGAAAAAGATGATTATAGGTTGTAAAAAACGACGCCGGACGCCCTTCAGGTTTTTCACTTTTTAATTTTTATATTTTAATATAACACAGCTGAATTGCTTGAGCAGTTGCCAGCTTTGCAACAGCTACTTTTTCGTGTGCTTGGTTGCCAGGTAATTTATTGAGTTCTATCCGTTCAAGTTTGCCCTACACAATGTTAGTTAAATGCAAGTGATGGTTTCTGGCGCATGTAAATTATAAGTCAAATTTTACAAATATATTGGGTATATGTGAACTTACAGAATAAATATAACATGATCTTTGAATCTTCTAATGTGGAAATATTGATGAAAATTTGTGCAGCCACAAGGGTCAACAGTTCATAACTTTGTGATTCAGTTAGCACTTTCAATGGTAGGTGAAACTTGTAACCATGTTACTTATCCTTTTTATTTTTCTTATTTTTTTTTAATCAACTTTATTTTATTCTCATTTCCTCTGACAGAATTTTATCATTCAAATAGGTTGCTTCAGAAAGCATAAAAATTTATCAAGCTATAAGTGTGATGGCACAGCCAATTTGGTTGACAAGGTTGGATATAATCTTGGGTTGTTAAATAAGAAATTGGGATATTAGCAAAAAAATGTCCTTATGATACTCTTCATAATTATGACAGTTCTTTGAGATGCAACGCAATGATGCTGTGAGAGCTCTTGATATATACAGGAGGGCTGGGCAGCAGGTATGCTTGTCTGCGAATATTTGTCGTAATATAGACTGTTGCTTAGTGTTGCAGTGGGAGGACTTTACGTTATGGAATTTTTACATTCTCTGTATTTTTCAGGCTGAGAGACTTTCAGAATTTTACGAAATATGTAAAAATCTTGATATTGGGCGTGGAGAGAGGTTTATTAAGATTGAGCAGGTTGGACGTCTCACTTGTGGTGCCTTCTGGAACAGATATTGCTGGTCTTTGAGTTTTTCATTTTTGTTTTTTTACTAATGAAATGTTAAAAAAAGAGGGGAAGGGAAAAGAGAAAAAAAAAAAGTAATACGCCATATGTGGCGTGATACTGTCGCAAAATGGATTTTGCATTTGGCTTTAGATAAGTTGATGGATGCCCCTTTAGCCTTTTGCTTAGCCATTTTGGCTAAAAAGAGGAAATGCATAGTCGGATGGGAGTGTTCTAAGGTGAAAATCACCCTAGGTACCCTGAACAGAAGCAGTTAGTGGCAACAAATTGCTATTGAAGACAAGCCCGACATGCTCAACATGTGCATTACTCATGATGTAGCTTGAAATACATCAACATATAGTATGACAAAAAATAAACCATGATTTCATTCTTGCATCAAGATTATATATTAGGACATAGTTGGCTCTAAGCAGTTTTACTCTCCAGACATTGGCATGCATTTTACATTACACTAGATTGAAAAGCAAAAATAGTTGACTAAACCCATGGCAGTCATCAAAATCACACTCCTAAAGCGAGCTTAAAGCCATCTGCCACCCATTTACTCTCACCCAGGCAGTTATATCTATCGTAGATGATCCATTTAAAGCTCCACAAGTAACCTTTTTTCTTTTTCGTTTTGGCCATAGAAAAGGATTCCTCTAGTACTAATAAGAGTGAGCCCATTGGTGAAAATAACTGCAATCGAAATCAAGATGAAAATATTTTCAACAAAACATGTGCAATGAGAAGTACCAGGCTCAATAATAAGTTAGTATAACCATGAAGGCTATTTTTTTTTTTTTTTTTTTATAAGACCATGAAGGCTAAAATTATAAACAAGATCATTATACAGCTGCACTTCAAACCATAATACCAGAAATAAACTGAAGAAATAATAGTTCAGACTTCAGATTCATGACAACCAAGTCAGTGTTAAAAAGAAGAAGACAAGCACAGTAAAAGAAAGGAAAATACATGATGCTGAACTCACTTTATCATCCACCTCAGTGTTGTGGCTCAACCACGCATAAGCCTCTCGAAAATCATCAAAAACATGAAGACCATCATGTGAATCAGATGTTAGAACAATAGAAGGAGCTGAATAAGCTTCTGCTGCCGCCCAAACAGAGTGAACCTACAAAAATAAATGTCATTCAAAATTAGAGGCCTTTTTTATTACGAAAAATATTTTACTAAACAGAAAGGGGAACAGAGAAGGAAAGGTGCAGGTATCCCCTAAAAAAATGCTAATAAAATAAAAGTTGATACATGAAGAATAAATTTTGACTAGTAAATACATGGAGAATATATTTTTTCAATTTAGAATCCTGTAGAGTGACATTTAATGTCAAATATAAAGCTTTCAGATGGATGCTAGTATTCACATTCAAAGGATACTTAAGAAAAAAATAACAATTCTTTATAATAAACAACAGAGAGCAGTAATGTGCAAACTTTAGAATCATTCAACATGATACGGCAAGCGCACCTTATAGTAAAGTCAAGCATATTGGCTGCTAATTAAGGATGAAATTAACAAAAAATTATGCTAATCCCTTCAACAATAAAGGTGCAAATGATAACAACACATCTGAGTAACACAACGATAGTAACAAACTTGTCAGTCTATCTGAATGAAACAAACAAGATGGTTCATAAAATATGAAAGAGCCTCAAAACAATCCACATGCTGCAGAGAGTGTGCCTATCTGAAGTAAAGTACCAGTGCCCAGACGGGATAGACCAACAGAAGGATTATACCAATCGTGTTTGATATGCCATTAGCTTTTGTGAAGAAATTTCTGAAATCACCAGATGACCGGCCGGATATGTTCTTGCAGCAAATAGCATGCAATGGCAAGACAGATTGCCATGCCAATCCAATCGTCCCTTACAGTGTCTGCAAGTAAGCTAGGAGCCACCGCCATTAAGAGAATCAAAGCGCTTAGAAGTTCGAGCCAATCTGCAGTTACAGTCATAATCAGTACATGGATAGAGAAGAATATCAGACTGGATATTTGGTTGTATGGCAGAATTTGTATAATATTCCCACTAAATGAAGATGGCAAAGTTGGCAAGTTTAGGATTTCAGTCTGCAAATTCCAAGTAAGATTTACATATTATTTATTTAGCATAAAAGCATGAACATGAACCTGGGAAATGTTTTGGGAAGAAAAGGCGCAACAGAACTGCAACGAAAGCAATCCATTTCCCATTCTCTCTTTTGCATCACCATACAATTTGTAGCATATATAAGTACAATAAAGATTGAGATCATTGAAAAAATGTTACCATAGTACAACTGATCACCTGAACATGCTGAACAGCAGTGAAGGAAGACTGAAGAAGATGTACGGGATTAGTAGAGATGTAAGAATGTTTGTCTTCCAATTTGTTTATTACTATTGGAAGACTACTCTTTTCAAACTAACTATTGTTTATTATGATTGTCACTCAAACTGCTACCTATGACGTCTTATATATTTAATTTCAGTTTGCCGTGTATTTCATGCAACGATTTTAGAATATGAAAGCTTGTTAAGGAAAATTAAATAATTGACGGGAGGCATGAAAAAATTAATTATAAATTACAATTTATATATTTTTAAAGACAAATAAATTTATTTTTATTTATTTTTTTAATTAATTATTGTTCAACTCCATCTTTAAATTTTGCTCTTGTTATGATGGAAGTCGTTGGTGAAGTATGACTAATTAAAGAGAAAGATGAGGAAGGTAGCAAACAGAAACATGCATGAAATATGAAAGCGTTTTTTGGTGATCAAACAGAAACAGGTGTACGTGCAAATATTTGACGATATATCGATACTCAGCATTGTCAGCAAGCTTTGAAAGTAATGTAGAAAGTCTTTAGTCCATAATCAACTGCGCCCCATTTCATAATTAATACGGTAATTATAGAAAGTATGCACCATTAATTCAGAATGGATGATTAATATATGGATAGCATATGCCGTGACGCATGCACGTTGCTTGTACGTTGCTTGCTGCCTGCGTGCTACCTATGTCTTGTATATTTAATGTTAGTTTACCGTGTCAAACCCAACCTAAAACATAGGTATATATATATAAAAGAATGCTCCATTTGTTTCGGCGTAAAATGATTTCTAGAAAATGATTTCGGTATCTTTTGGTGTTTGGTAGGGGCGAAAATAATAGTCAATCGGAAAATGATTTCCATTTGACTAAAAATGCTTAATAAATAAAAAGCGTATATCATTTTCCGTAGATGGTAGATGCAGTCGACTCTTTTTTAAACAACGCAGTCGACCTTTACATTCAAGCAGTTGAAAATTGTCGAATTTCGACAAGCCAGATTCTGACTCCGGTCGGTGCCGGAATCCAGCGAAATCCGGCAGACATCGCCGGATTCCGGAGATACCGTGCCAGATTCCTGCCAAACTGGCCGGAGCGGCCGGATCTTCGGCCTGGATCTGGCCAGAACGGCCGGACCCCCGGCATATGGCCGAATCTCCGACCAGTCCAGCCGGGATCCTCCCAGAACGGCGGGATCCCGGCCAGGATGGCCGGTTTCCGGTCAACTGGCCGAGATCCGGGCGTTTTCTGCCGGAATTTGTATTTGCCAAATATTAAAAAAAAAAATTATATTATTTTATATTAACATTTTTTATTTCTGTGAATAAATTTTTTTTTAATTAATATGGTTAAATTAAAATATAAAAAATATTTGTAATTTTCCGTACGCCCCAAACACCGAAAAATGATTTCGACGGAAAATATTTTTTTTTAAAAATGACTTCCGTGAAACTATTTTACACCAAAACAAACAGAACATTAAGAATGTTTGTCCTCCGGCCAATATGTTCGATCCAGAACCAATAAATAAGAGCACTAGTAGCAGATGCCCTATAAGTAGTTCTATTCCTTAAAATAGGGAAAATTTGAAAAAAAATGTGCAAAATATGAGCCACAGCAGCTTCCTCATTTTAGATGAGGATGCTTGTATTGGGAAGCACTGTAGCTTCCCAACATATTATTTTAATAAAAAAAAAACGTTTCTCTCTCCTCTCTCCTCTCTTCTTCACGCATCATCATTCCTCATTCTAAAAAAAACAGCTCTCTCTCTCCTCTCTCATTTTGTTCTCATTCCTCAACCTCAAAGAAGATGCAGACAAGAGAGAGAGAAAAGAGTTTATGGAAGAAAGAAAAAAAAATAGATAGACAAAATAGGAAGAAGATGGAGACGAGAGAGAGAGGGAGAGAAGACGGAAAAAAAAAAAAAAAAAAAAAAAAAAAAAAAAAGAAAGAAAGAAAGAAGAGAGCCAGACGAGAGGGAGAAGAAGACGAAAAAAAGAAAAAATGAAAAAGAGAGACAGATGAGAGGGAGAAGAAGACGAAAAAAAAAATATCTGAGAGAGAACCGGAAGAGAGAGAAAAAAGTAAAAGATAAAAGAAATATTATTTTAATTTATAGGGAAAGATAAAGGGAAGTTGTTGTGGGGTGTTTTTGTATAGGGAAAAAAAAAGTGGTTTGGTTCCCTAAATTTTTCCTAAAATAGAAAAAATAGTTAAGAACCTGCTGCTAGTGCTCTAAGTACGGCAAGCATATGAAAGGAATCAATTAGGCCATACGAAATTTTCAGACCACCACAAGTCAATATATACAACAAAAACATAATAGACTAGAGAAACATGGCAACAGTATGCTATCATTTCATCAATTGGCAATTCCAAAGTAAGTACTGCATGTTTTCATCACTCTAAAAGTTCAATTAATGATCAAGTCGCTGACATAAGATGCTGCATGTTTAGGGTCCATTAATTAAAATTTTCATGCAGGCAACCGCCTAGGCATGAATTACAAATATATTAAAATAAGGGTAGGTGTCAAAGTATGAATAAGAGAAATATATTAAGATTGAAGATGAAATAAATATATAAAAATGAAATTAGCATCAATTCAGTTTTAACAAAAAAAAATATACAAAATAAGTGTTTCATAATACATCAAATTTCAGCCAAAACACCTATTAAAATAGAATCCGTCGTTTGTTTTTAATCTCGAAAATCATCAATGATTGAATCTATACTAATTATTGCAGCAAATCTCTTTCAATATACATCATTAGAGAATCCGTCATAAACTCATCTTCAATTTTGTTGTAAAACTTAATTTTGAATTACCCGACATCTTAAAAGGTTATTATACCTTATTAGCACAACCATATCAACTATATAATATTAGTCATCCAATTATATTATTTTGCCAGCTAATTCACAGTAGCCTTGCTACTTGTCCTCTCCTCTCGAATCGAGAATCAAAATATTACAAAAAAAATATCAAAAACGTCTAAATAATAGACTCTTTAGTAAATGTTAAACTTGATATTTGTCAGATTTTTTTTTTTTAGATTTAAAGAGCCAAAAAGACAATATTATAATTTTTTTATAATACTTTTTGTAAACCGTGCCAATATTCTCCATTTTCTAATAAATAAAAGCTGCTTCATGTGACAATGTTATTATGAATTATTGAAAAATAGTATTTATTTAAAGTAGAGAAGCATTTAGAGAGTTTGTTATTTGATGATTTAAAAAAGTGATTAGCTAAAATTCTTAAAGTAGATTCTGAGAGTTAATTTAGAGAAATTATGAAAAGTAACCAAACGTCCACGCCATGTTGCACCTCCTAATATATTGGGGGATGAAATCTCCACGTCAGATAACAAACTTTTGACAGGAGTTCTCCAAACCTTAAGAGGGTCTGAAGGTGTCGACCTATAAAAAGAGCTTAGACAAAACTTGCAAGTATGTCTTATCAATCCTATTATACTCTGCCAAATTTTCCTCTAACCTCAGTAAACGAACTTGAGTATTAGAGTGGTCTCGTGGATCAACCCCTTACGAACCCTCTAACCTCTTTCTTCTCTTGCAGATCCTCCTCTCGGTGTACGGTAACGGTACTAAAAGCTTGTTTAAGCTTTTTTAGCATTTTTGAAATTGTAACTAAAACGTAAACGTAAAAATTTGTGTTAAAAATTGGTCTTCAATAACTCCAAAAGCTCCCAATAAGTACAATTAGTAAGCATTTCCTACAACAAGGCTTGGGAGACTTATTTGCAGCAAATAACCCCAAATATAGGACTCGATTGTTTAAAATAGAGGGTTCTGCAACTCTTTTATCTCTCTCTCTCTCTCTCTCTCTCTCTCTCTCTCTCTCTCTCTCTCTCTCTCTCTCTATATATATATATATATATATATATGTTATCAAATATCTCCCTTAGTCCAATTAAATTCGAGCATCATTTTTAAAAAAAATTCATCTAGAATAAAATTAAAATCTAAAAATAGGTTCCTTAGTAATAAAATCACATCTTATATATAAACTAAATAAAGATGGATGATACAAAAAAAATTCCTTACACACCCTCCCCTCATATGGGGTGGGATTGATCACCATCACATGGGTCCCAATCCGTGTGAGTGGGGTGTGTAATGAGTGTGTAATGAGTGTGTAACTTATATGTTTTTTTAGCATTTCTCCTTAATAAATCCACGTATTTCCTTAAATATATACCTCCAAAACAAAAATTGTTATCCATAAAATATTATAATCTGATATTCATCTCAAAATTAAAGCCTTTTTATTTGGTGATTAAAATTCAGGGTGCTATAGATGTACTCATATGTGATTTTCTCCTTTATCCGGAGTCTGCAGCTAGCAAGAGTTCTCGTTAAGGGATTTGAGCGAAGTGGTTATTTGCTGGATATATATATATATATTAAAGGATCAGCATGTGCTAACCATTGATACTAAAAAGCCCGAAAGCATACAAGATGAGAAATGAGGGACAAATCCCTCACACTCTAAGTCAGAAGAATCTGATTTAAAAACAGCTGCCTAAGCAGAATCCCAAATCTCACTAGAATTACAATTAAGCCCCCTTACAATAAAAATTCTAATAAAATTTGAGCCACACATACAAACTGTACATAGTAACATGGGGAATACACAACACAGGCAGAAAACCCTTAAAAGTCGTCGGTAGTGACATTTTTCTACATACATCGTGGCATTTTTCTATTTGAAAGGAAGACCTTTGTAAATTCAGACATATTGTGACTCTAATTGGGCATGAGGCCTCAATGATCAAAGATCAACAAGTAGCTTTGGTATTTTTCTGAGTTCTAGCTTGTTTAATTTGCGCACTGGAGCACTAAATTATAGCAGAACACCAATCTATGGCAGTCACAATTGATTGAATTATATTGGTCACGTACGCTAGCTTTTTAAATTCCTTTTGGCTTCTTCTCCATTAATCTTATGGTGTGCTAGCGTGGGTACTTTGACTTTGGAGTCCAATTCGGTTTTTCATGTTAGGACGAAGCATATATATATATATATATAGGTATTGATAATCATTTTATAAGAGAGAAAGTTGTTAATCGTGATATTTGCTTCAAGTTTATTTCATCTGCGCGCATATATGTGGCTGACATCGATTGTCGCCAAAGGTCTCCTCCCGGCCATTCTCTTGCCGGCCGGGAGTGTTAGTATAGATCGATTATTATACATCTCATAAATGCCACAGATTGTTCTGCTCCTACGTACGTAACTCAGAATTCAAATGCATTTGACTACATCTACGTACTGTTAAAGAATCATGTTCTATATATATATATATATGGATATGTTTTACAGATTGTTCTAGCTGTGGTAACGGGTCCAACAGAAGAACTTGCAGGTTACGTTTTGTCTAAGCGAGGAAAACCCCCCATGTTTTTTTTTTTTTTTTTTTTTTTTTTTTTGTGATAGTTGCACAATTGGTTCCTAAGTATGTCATAATTACAAATCACTCTATATGGTTTAAAAAGTTCATAGAAGGTCCATATGATTTAAACTATAATTATAAATCGATTTCTGGAGTCAAATTCCTCTAAAAATTTTGACAGATTTTATTAAATGCCACGTCGGCGACACATCAAACTCCTAAGAGCACTAACAGCAAGTTCCCAACCATTTTCCCTATTTTAGGAAAAATTTAGGGAACCAAACCACTTTTTTTTCCCTATACAAAAACACCCCACAACAGCTTCCCTTTATCTTTTCCAATAAATTAAAATAATATTTCTTTTATCTTTTACTTTTTTTTTCTTTTTAATTTCATTGCAGACTTTCCTCCTCCTCTTCTTCTTCTTCTTTCTTTTTCTCTTGAGACTTTTTTTTTTTTTTTTTTCTCTCTTCCGATTCTCTCTCAAATTTTTTTTTTTCCGTCTTCTCTCCCTCTCTCTCTCTTCTCCATCTTCTTCCTAATTTGTCTATCTATTTTTTTTCTTTCTTCCATAAACTCTTCTCTCTCTCTCTCTCTTTTCTGCATCTTATTTGAGGTTGAGGAATGAGATTATGAGAACAAAATGAGAGAGGAGAGAGAGAGCTGTTTTTTTTAGAATGAGGAATGATGATGCGTGAAGAAGAGAGGAGAGAGGAGAGAGAAACGTTTTTTTTTTATTAAAATAATTTGTTGGGGAGCTACAGTGCTTCCCAATGTAAGCATCCTCATCTAAAATGAGGAAGCTGCTGTGGCTCATATTTTGTACATTTTTTTCAAATTTTCCCTATTTTAAGGAATAAAACTACTTATAGGGCATCTGCTACTAGTGCTCTAAGAGCACTAGCAGCAGATTCCCTACCATTTTCCCTATGTTTAGGGAACAAAACTACTTTTTGCTTCCCTATAAAAAAAGAGTAATGATTCATTACCACCTAAATATACAACTTTTCACCACCTTGCCTATGTGGCAAGGTGGTCCCCCACTACTTTTTGAGTTTTTTTATTTTTTAAAAATAAATTAAGGTGGGGGACCACCTTACCACATAGGCAAGGTGGTGAAAAGTTGTATATTTAGGTGGTAGTGAATCATTACTCATAAAAAAATACCCCACAATAGATTCTCTTATCTTTCCCTATATCAATTAAATATTATTTTTTTACTCTTATTTTATTCTTTTTCTTTATTTCCTACTTTTTCTCTCTTCCCTATATCAATTAATTATATTTCTTTTATATTAAAATAATACATAGGGAATGAATAGTAGACATGTATACATTGGGAATCACTATTCATTCTCAACCCCCTCATTTAAATATAGGGCATCTGTTGTGGGAGGTTTTTTGATGTTTTTCATGAAATTTTCCCTAAATATAGGGAAGGGAACCAATATAGGGTAACTGCTACTAGTGCTCTAAGATGGCGACACTTGTTTATCTGAATAAAAAATATAAATTTATTAATAAATAAATAAACTTATTTTTTAAAAAAATTCAAAAAAAAAAACAAAAAAAATAAAAAGTAATGATTTAATGCCATCCAAATATACAACTTTTCACCACCTTGCCTATGTGGCAAGGTGGCCCCCACTACTTTTTGAGTTTTTTTTTATTTTTTAAAAATAAATTAAGGTGAGGGACCACCTTGCCACATAGACAAGGTGGTAAAAACTTGTATATTAAGGTGGTAGTGAATCATTACTCAAAAACAAATGGGTGGTTGGGCCACCCTCCAGCCAGCCAATAGAGGTGGTCGCGCGCCACCCCAGTGGCCGCCGGGGGTGGGGCCATTGGGGTGCGGCCACCCTCGGACCTTCTAAGGGTCCCTCTCCTTTTTTCTTTTTTTCTTTTTCTTTTTTTTTTTTTCTTTTTAAAAAAATAAGTTTATTTATTTATTTTTTAATAAATTTATATTTTTTTATTCAGATAGACACATGTTGCCATCTTATTAGTTTGATGTGGCGCTGATGTGGCATTTAACAAAATTTGTCAAAAATTTTAACAGAATTTAACTGCAGAAATCGATTTGTAATTATAGTTTACCACAAAGACCTCCCATAAATTTTTTAAACCATAGAAAGTGATTTGTAATTATGGCATACCCAAAGATCAATGATGCGATTACTCTATTTTCTTTTCTTTTTTTTTCTTTTTTTTTTTTGATGAAGAATTTGTATAGGTTTTAAGTAAAAGGCCGGTAATATAATATGAGGGCTGCTACACTCACACACAAACCCTTACAACCAAATCCCCACAACCTGATGTGGAATGCCACATCAGATTTTTTTTTTTTTTTTTTTTTCTTTTCCCCTCCACCTCCTCCCTCCATCTTCTCTCCCCTCCCACCTCCCACCTCCGGCCACCCGATCTAACCCTTCTCCGGCCAGAAGAGCCGGATTCCGGCCGTTCTGGCCGAGAAAGGGCCGGATCCCCGGCCGTTCTGGCCGGGGAACGACTAGATCCCGGCCATCCGGACGGGAAAGGGCCAGATCCCCGGCCGTTCTGGCCGGGGAACGGCCAGATCCAAGGATCCCCGGCCAGAACGGCCGGGGAACGACCAGATCCCGGCCAGCCGTCCGGGATCCGGCCGTTCTGGCCGGGGAAGTCCCGGATTCCGTCCAGCTCCGGGATCCGGGTCACCGTCTCCGTTTGCAGTCGCCGACCGGAAGAGAAAAGAAGAAGAATGAGAGAGAAGAGCGAGAGGAGAGAACAACGAGAGAGAGAAAGAGAGTTTTCATTTTAGAAAAGAAAAAAAAAAAATCTGATGTGGAAATTCCACATCAGGTTGTGAAAAAATGTTGTGGGAGTTTGGATGTGAGTATAGCATTTTCCATATAATATAGGATACTAGACAAAAGGGGGCAGGTGATTGAGTTTGGGTACAAATAAATGATACCCAACCCACGTTCTTGGGTGTGTAGTGTAAATACATATATATTCATCAATATATTACTATTCCCATTTCCCAAGACACAAGACAAAAGCAAATATGAACACAAACAAACTTAATTTTGACGATAGTTTTTCACATGTGACATCCCTATCTTCTGACAACATACATATATACAAAATACGAAACCACCTACCATATATTAGGGGTGAAAAAAGCTAGGTACGTAGCATGAAATCAATAATATATTCATTATGTGGCCCGAATTCTAGTTATATTGTAGTTCAACCTTTTGATTCGTATAAATAAAACTTATTTCACCCTGGATCTCCGTATAGATATACATGTATATACAACCCACGTGAACAACTTGAATTTTTAAAAACAAAAAAAGATGGCCCCACGTGAATATATATATGACTTGATTCAGTGCAAGCCATGTGAGCCTCACTCAACCTGTTAACAGGAGCACTGTCCACTGCCCACCTCTTTACGATAAAAAATAAAAAAAAAAAAAAAAAATGCTTCTCTTATTATAAATGTCAGTTGGAGGCGATTTTTTTTTTTTCCCCAACAATCATTTCCCTGTTAACAGTACGTATATGTTGAGCGAGAAATGATAAACATCTTAATATATTTTTTTAGAATTTAATTATAATATAATGTGTCACAATCTTACATTTAACAAAATAATAAATCTTATAAAATTGTAACACATCAAGTTAAAATTAAATTTTAAAAATAATATTTAAACGTCCAGCATTCTTCAAGTTGAGCACTTGAGCACCTAAATCAAATCTCGCACAGATAAGTTGCTCACACAGATGTTTTTCTTTATAAAAATAAAAATAATTATAAATTACCGACCACCTTTAAAAGTTAAAACAGTCTGTTCCCCAAACAAATTCATACAAAACTCAAAACGCAAACCCCACCCGTTTGGTATACTAGGAAGACAAGCACAACATTAATCGCCAGCTAGGTGGCCTGGATCCATGCAAACTGAATTTCGGCAAATTACAACCGGTAAAAATCCACAAAACAAGAGTCAAACTCCATGTCGTCGAAGGCTTTATTTATTATAGTCGACCAAGCTAGATCATATCCTCGTGGCCTTCGTCAACGACTTGAACGTCACCGATGATCCCAACGGCAACCTTCCGGCCTCAATCGTAAACGTGTCATAACGGAGGAAAAGCTCCACCAACATCACCCTCGACAATAGCAACATTAGATCCTTACCCGGACACTGCTTATTCTCCACCGTCGGATCGTCAATCTCCCGACCGTTTGACCAGTAAACGTACTTCAACAGCTTCTCTCCCTCACCCACAAACCTATGGCCCACAAACTCCTCGGAGTTCTCAAAAATCTTGGGATCCTTGGTAGCCAACGGCTGATATCCGAAGATCATCTCGCCCCTCTTGATCTCAAAAGCAGCATCATGGCTTTGGACCACTAGATCCTCCTTTGCCTTCCCGTACTGGAACGGAACCGGAGGTTCTATCCTCAATGCTTCGTAGACCACTGACTTTGTTAAAGTCATCTTATTCAACGCAGATAAAGTGATCCCACCTTCATCTCTAACAACCGTCCTGATCTCATCAGCCAACTGCCGGTGTAACTTTTCTCCTGCTAATCCAACCCACTTGATCACAGCGGGAAACAGGGTCTTCATTCCACCGTATGCATTGAAACCAGCCATGAAGACTAGATTATGGCAAGCTTCATCTCTTTTAAGCCCGAAAGCCTCAACCGCTTCATCCAAAATCGGCTCCGTCGACTCGTAAAACGCACCGTAAAGCTTCTTATATCTGGATTTCACCAGAAACGCTGGCAAAGGAATCGTGTGCAATAACAAATCTTCAAGAAAGTTTAGCCACTTGGATAACCCGAGTGTCATCAACGGCGCAAGTTGGACAAGCAACCAGACGTCGAAGAGTTTGGGACCGTCCGATCCGAGTTTTGTGTCGGAAGGGTTTCGATCAGAGAAGAGCCTAAACACGAAGTTGAAAGACATGCTGTCACTAAGGGTGTTGAAGTATGCTTTGCCGGGTTTGTCGGATAACTGATCTTCGAGGTTGATGAAAAGCTCGGACAAGCAGTTTCGGAAGAGCGGGATGAACTTATCGTGGCGGGCAGCGAGAAGAGAGAAAAACCAACGCTTGAGGAGAGTGTGGTTGGGTTCGGAGGGGTCGAGGTAAGCACAAACACGGTAGCCGCCGGTGAAGGCTGTGGAGGGCATGTAAGTGCCGTCAAGAACGTCGCGTTTTTCAACCTTGGATGTGTCGAAGAGGATGGGAAAGCTGATGGCATCAAGGACAGTAATGACTCTAGGGTTGGAGGATATGAAAGGCCCGGGAGGCATATTGGTTCGGAATACGGTGGATTTGTGTTTGTCGATTCGGGTTCGGAAGAAGGCTTCGAGGCCTTGGTTGTAGAAGTAGTCTAGGCGGTCTTTGATGGGTCCGAGAAAGGGCAGGCCATAGTTTCCGGGGATGGGCTTCAATGGGAGTTTTGATGGAGGAGAGTGATCGTCGTCAATGGAAGAGGATTGGAGATTGAAGGAAGATGATGAGGAAGAATTTGCAGACATGATTAATGGGTTGGTGATGGGGAATGGGGCGTGGGGGTAGGAGGCTGCTTTGTACTTATTGTGAAGCGGAGATGACTTTTCACCGGCTAGGCGGCTTCTTTTCTCAGAAGACATGCATGTTTACACGTTTAACATTACCAGACTGAAAAGAGTTATTGGCTAGGTACTATGTACTTGTTGTACTAAATATAGGGGGAGGGTGAGCCCGTGAGTAATGCTTTTTGCACATTTTTTTTTAAAAAAAAAACAAGAAATAAAACAAAACTAACACATTCTGTGTACGTAGTACACAAAGGGTGCAAATTAAATAGTATTTAATAGTTTGAAGGAAATGGGTGGAAAATATGTTTAAACTCTAAATAATATGTGATTATTGTGTTTAGATCTCGGAAATCTCCCATAATTATAATTAAATGATCTGAGAAAAAAGAATGTCTCCTCCTTTAAATATATGATTATATGTAAATTTGTAATATTATGGTGCGGTGCCCCACCATTTCTCATATATATTTATAAAAGTGATCATTTATCACCAACGTTTTAAATACTTGCATGGCAGGAGGCAGTGTTTGACTGTTTGATCGCAAGAGAACAGGGGATTGACTGGTTTATTATGGGAGTTTTGACTTTTGAAGAGACAGAATTAAGACGAATACATTATACATTGCATGGGGTTTGGTTTGAACTTAAATTTTCTTTTCTTTTTCTTTTTTTAATAAATTTGACTTTGAATTGTTGGTGTATAAATGTAAAATCGGCTGCGGTTATTATCAACAGCCGATTATCTAGTTATTAAAAACTGGTTATTAATAGAATAATCCATTTTCATACATTGTTAATTTTTTTTTTAGTTTTTTTTTTTTAATCTAATATCCGACCATTCAATATTCAATGTTAAATAGTAAATACTACTGAACGTTTATAATTTGATTTATCATTCACCATTCATTTGTCTCAATGAACTCACAATCAAGTCCATAGATTAAATAAAATAATTGCAAAGAAAATCAAACAAACAAATTTTATAAAATATAGTGACAATTGTATTGTAATTAAAATATAATGACAATTCAAAAAAATATATCAAACCTTCATAATAAAAAACATACGATGATTCATTTCTTGAATTTAAAGGTTGATTTTGAGACTCATCCACAATGAATATAATTATTTCTCATATATATATATACCGGTTACCGGTTACTCGGTTATTAACCAGTTTCTTAAAACCCTATAACCGGTAACTACAATCGGAGCACTTGGTTATCCGGTTGTAATTATTTTCGATTTTTTGGTTAGCGGTTATTAATGGTTAATAACCATTAATAACCACCATACTTGTACACCTCTACTATGTACAAAAAGAAATAAAGAACAACAACACTTCTGGTACACGCACATTTTATTAAATTTAATTTCCTTTGCCCCACAAAAAGAAAGTATGTACTTGCGGGGCACACACTATACATTATCTAGATCAGCATGACTAGTTGGTGACAAAGGCCTTGGTTAAACAATAATTGTGGATCTGTAATGGCAATTGGAGTTCGAATTACTCCCATCCTCTTTTGAACCTTCCATGCGACAACACCTTGGCCTAAATTTTTGCTGTAGGGTTATAGTCTTACGTATAATAATTATGCAATTGTTATGCAGGAAACAAAAGACATGAGATGAATCCTACATAAAATTCATGTAATAAGACCCATCACGTGATGCTCATTCATATCTCTTAACTCTGCACATCATGTCTCCTGCTGTAATGGTGTTGGTTCGAAAGAAAAACAAAGTAGTGATGGATTTAGCCGTCAATCACTTTTGAATTATTTCTTAATATTTTAATTAATGTGGCTGCATGCCTTTTGTTCTGTCACTTTGATTGAAGTATTCTGTTTCTGTATTATTATTATTATTATAATATAAGATAAGAGGGATAGAACACCCCCAACATAGACCAAGCTAGCACAAATATTAAAGAACAATTTGTGTTGAATAACTCCAAAGCTCCGAATAATTAAGTAGTACACTGATCATGAATCGGCATTTCCAACGTACAACTAGGCTTGGGAAACATATTTGAACTTTGATTGAATGCTTGGGCCAACTTACTATAAAGCGGTGCTCCCAATAAGTACGACTCCAATTTTTTTAGTTTTTAATTTTTTTTGGAATTTTAGAATTTATTTATTTTTATTATGGGTATTTTACAACTCCAATTATGGCTTGGCTCCTTTAGGTGTTCATCATTCCCTTCCTCATGACATGGTGAGCACTCTCTTCTATTATTGAAGGCTTGATTCGCGTGAAGGAATTTCTTTTGAAGATGCATTTGGTAGAATTTTGAATTTCAGAGAGAGATGAGAGTTTACACTATTACATAACAGTTTCTCAAAAACAACTTCCACCACCAGCCATCTGATCAGTGGGCCTCATGAAAGTGGTGGTGGTGAAAGTGATGAAGGTTTGAGAGAGACTTTTTGTGTTATATATAGAGCTCTCTCATAGTGACATTCTCAACATTGCAGGTCTTGATAAGTAACGGCATGGACACTTCCAGTTCTAATGAGCATCAAAATCAACCCCAAAAACGATGGCAAGGTTAATTAGCTCCTACATATGAAACTTTTTTCTTTCTTTTTCTATCATTTTTAATTTCTATTATTTTTTCTTCCTTTCTGCTATCAATCTTCCCAAAGGGAAGGACATTTTTTTTGAAATCTTAACAATGCCATATGTTAAGTATTTTAAGAATTTGGATCCTTCTTAATTCAACTTTAATTTGTAGTACTCTTCATGCATGCTTCTATTATTGGAAAGAGTGATATTAAGTAACTTCAAGTGAAATGCATTATTGTCTTAAGTTCCGACCACTCCAAACAAAATTTTCTAGTTTCGCCCCTAGTTATATATGTATCCATATCTGTATCCACATAATGTGGTTATCACTTTTAAGTATTCACATTAGCATCATGTGATTACTATTTACATCTGTGCGGTTATTATCTGCTATTCGCATATGTAGTTATTAGGTTGTGAAAATGCGGATGCGGTTATTAGCAAAATTTGCACCCGCATCCGCAAAATGCAGCTATCACTTTTAAGTATTCACATTAGCACCGTATGATTACTATCTGCATCCATGCGGTTATTATCCACTAGGGGTGTACAAACAGTTATAACCGACGGTTATTGGCTAAAACCGCTAATCGCCTAGCAGTTATTATATTTTACCAACCGCAACCGCTAACCGCCTAGGCGGAGGCGGTTATTTTTATAACCGCCGGTTAACTGTTATTGAGTAAATAACCGGCGGTTATATAACCGCTTTTCAATTTGAATTTTGGGCTAGTTTTGGGCCGATTTAAAGCCCTTTTTGGGCTGGCTTTGGCCCGGTTTTGGGCACTTTTGGGCCGGTTTTAATGCAGATTTTCAATCCAACAATTTTGCCTTTTGATACAAAATTAATAAATCTAAATACAAATCGAAAATATTTATTAAAAAAAAATACAAATCCAAAACACAAACAAATTCAAAACCAAAACATTACAAATCCAAAACCAAAAAATTACAAATCCAAAAAACTAAAAAATTAAAATAACAAATTACAATCTATGAAATTACAGGAGTTTAACTAGTTCCATCTCCCTCTAAAAAATCCACACAAAATCAACTTCCAAATTTTTTGAAGGAAAAATCCACCCATCAGTAATGAAACCAAGAATCTTCAATATCGGTCACCCAAAAATAATCAAAATCCCAAAACCTCTAACACTAACACAAAGAAAATCACTGGTTTAGAGCATGTCAAAATTCAGACCAATACTTGCCAGAACTGGCGCAGCGTTGCTACCCATGAAGCTACCCACCAATGGAGATCTCTACCTCTTAGCAACAAATCTGAGGGCTTGTTCTTCGCAGTTTCTTCCTCTTCTTCGTGTTCTTGTCTTCGTCGAAATCCAAGAGTGAGGCAAAGATTTGGATTTGCAAGATCTATGGCCTTTGCAAGAGATGGGTTGGGAGTGAAAGGGAGAGAAAAGCATATATGAAAGAGAGAGAGAGGGAGAGAGAGAGAGAGAGAGATGGGTTGGGAGGCTGGAGAGCAAACGGTGCACTGCGATAGAGATGAAAATGTTTGAAACCCTAAGGGCCAAGGCTAAATGAATCAGACTAAACAAGTAATCATATTGTGATGTATTGAAACGACATCGTTTTGGTATTTTAAATACCAAAACGACGCCAGCTGCACTTGTAAACGTAGTGTTATTTTACATATATAGGCGGTTAGCGGTTATTAACCGTTTTTCACAAATCCTATAACCGCTTTCGAAAGCGGTTATGCGGTTATACGGTTAGCGGTTATAAGCGGTTACAAAGCGGTTATAACCGCTTCGTTTGTACACCCTTATTATCCACTATCCGCATATGAGGTAATGAGTATTTTGAATTATTATCTAAATCTATATGTAAGATTAAATAATGTTTATTACTATGTGCAAACTTAAATAAATTAAGATTTCACTTTTTAAACTATTCACGATTATAAGCCATAGATGGTCATTTTCTCATACAGTAATCGAGATTTGGATTACACACACACACACACAAAAAAAAAAAAAAATGAAAATGAAAAAAGAAAGAGTAAATGTAGTGATGTATGATTTTGAGATGATTTAACATAACCTAAAAGTTATTAAACTTACCAAATCCAAAATGATGTCAATTTAGTGAATTTAATTAAATATATATGAAATATATATATATAATATACATTATATATAAAGGGAATGCGGATGCAGATTCGCATACTCTAAAATCATTATCATCATCCGCACATGTAGATAATAGTTTTTAGCATCCGCATATGCGGATAGCGAATCCAAACGGTTATTATCGTCTTACATTTTCACCCATAAATGGGCACATACAACTTAATGCTAAACCACCACCTGATACGTGAATCACCGATTAATGTTTTGTATATGATCTAACTATTTAGATGATGCGATATAGTGAATATCTCACGAGAAATAGTCTTAAATGAGTGCAAGCAACAGTTGGTTAATTTCCTATTTCAATAAGCCCAAAAAATCAAAAATCAAAATCCTATTTCAACGAGGAGTTACTCCATTGTCGGTTAGCAAGAATCCGAATCACAAATCAAAATCCTATTTCAATAAGGAGTTACTACTCCATAGTCGGTTAGCAAGAATCCGAATCACACAAGGATTCTTGCGTGATTCACAAGAATCCAAATCCTACTGCACCTCTTATTACTTAAGAGAGCACTACTACTAAGGCCTTCACGAATCACGGCTGGCACAAGAGCACTACTACAACTGTCTTCTTCATGACCGATTGGCTACAGACGTGAACAGATCACTACTTACAACCCACTGCAAATCCTCCGTAGAAATCCTCCACCCTTCTCCAAGCTGCTATGTTGGCCAGGAAGCAGAGGACTTGTGCAATTTTGGATGCTGGTGATGATGATGGCAATGGTGTTGGGGGAAACATTGATTGTAGCTCTTCCGTTGCAGATGCTCCTGAAACCAGAAAATCCCATACCCATAAAAAACGTTTCAGGAAGAAGATTGAAAGTCAAGAAGATGAAGATTATGCACGAGGGGCAGCAGCAGATAGACAGGTTAAAAGACGAACTTCTGGTGACGAAGATAATGGTTCAGAGTCGGAAGAAGAAAGGTTGCGTGACCAAAGAGAGAGGGAGCAATTGGAGCAAAATTTAAGGGAACGGGGTCGTCGGGATGCAGCAGGGACACGGAAGCTAACAGAACCAAAGTTATCACGAAGGGAGAAAGAAAAGGCAATGAGGAGATCTGACGTTGTGGAGCAAAATGGCCTTGAAACCTTGAGAAAAGTTTCAAGACAAGAATATTTGAAGAAAAGAGAAAAGAAGAAACTGGAAGAATTAAGAGATGATATAGAAGATGAGCAATATCTATTTGATGGCGTGAAGCTTAACGAAGCGGAATATCACGAGTTAAGGTACAAGAAGGAAATATACAAGCTTGTGAAGAAGCGGTCAGAGTATGCTGGCGACAGTACAAGCGAGTACAGGATGCCGGAAGCCTATGATCAGGAAGGCGGTGTTAATCAGGAAAAGAGATTTTCCGTGGTTTTGCAGCGTTACAGGCCGGATCCAACTGCCGTGGAAAAAACGAATCCTTTTGCAGAACAAGAGGCTTGGGAGGAGCTTCAAATTGGGAAGGCCACGTCGTCGACAGTTGCTTCAAAGAATAAAAAGCAAATATCTGATCATGACTATCAGTTTGTGTTTGAGGATCAGATTGATTTTATCAAAGCATCAGTTATGGATGGAGACAATACGGATCAGTCCACTGAGTTGCTTGACAAGTCTTGGGCAAAATCAGCTTTGGAGGAGGAGGAGAGAAAAGCATTACCTATATATCCATATCGGGATGAATTGCTCAAAGCTGTTCATGATCATCAGGTTCTTGTCATTGTTGGTGAAACTGGTTCCGGGAAGACGACACAGATACCCCAGTATCTTCATGAAGCCGGATATACAAAGCGTGGAAAGGTTGGATGTACACAGCCACGAAGGGTCGCTGCTATGAGTGTGGCTGCCCGAGTTTCTCAAGAAATGGGTGTCAAACTTGGCCATGAGGTTGGTTATTCCATCCGGTTTGAGGATTGCGCTTCAGAAAAGACTGTCATTAAATATATGACAGATGGGATGCTGCTGAGAGAATTCCTCGGTGAGCCAGATCTGGGAAGCTACAGCGTGGTGATGGTGGATGAGGCCCACGAGAGAACTCTCTCAACTGATATTCTGTTTGGATTAGTAAAGGATATTTCTCGATTTCGTCCTGATCTTAAGTTGCTTATCTCCAGTGCAACACTCGATGCGGAGAAATTTAGTGATTATTTTGATTCAGCTCCAATCTTTAAAATTCCAGGGAGGCGATATCCTGTTGAAATACACTACACCAAAGCTCCAGAAGCTGATTACTTGGATGCCGCCATAGCTACCGTTCTTCAAATTCACGTGACACAACCTGGTGGAGATATATTGGTTTTCTTCACTGGTCAAGAAGAGATTGAAACAGCGGAAGAAATTTTGAAGCACAGGACAAGAGGCCTAGGGACAAAGATTGCAGACCTGATTGTCTGCCCGATATACGCAAACCTACCGACTGAGCTCCAAGCAAAAATATTTGAACCCACTCCTGAAGGAGCAAGGAAGGTTGTTCTCGCAACAAATATAGCTGAAACCTCCTTGACTATCGACGGGATCAAATACGTAATTGATCCAGGCTTTTGTAAAATGAAATCCTATAATCCAAGGACTGGGATGGAGTCGTTGCTGGTTGCTCCTATTTCCAAAGCATCAGCTAATCAGAGGGCAGGTAGATCTGGACGAACAGGTCCTGGAAAATGCTTCCGACTATATACTGCCTACAATTATCACAAGGATTTGGAAGACAATACAGTACCAGAAATACAAAGGACCAACCTTGCAAATGTTGTCCTTACACTCAAGAGCCTTGGTATCCATGACTTGTTAAACTTTGATTTCATGGACCCGCCGCCATATGAAGCATTATTGAAAGCCCTGGAACTGCTGTTTGCACTGGGTGCATTGAATAAAGTGGGGGAGTTGACTAAAGTGGGTAGACGGATGGCGGAGTTCCCCCTTGATCCCATGCTATCCAAAATGATAGTTGCTTCTGATAAGTACAAATGCTCCGATGAGATCATTTCCATTGCGGCCATGCTTTCTGTTGGGAACTACTCCATCTTTTATCGTCCAAAGGATAAACAAGTTCATGCCGACAACGCGCGGATGAATTTTCATACGGGAAATGTTGGAGACCACATTGCATTGCTAAAGGTCTACAGTTCATGGAAGGAGACAAATTACTCAACACAATGGTGTTATGAAAATTACATACAGGTTAGGAGTATGAAGCGTGCGAGAGATGTGCGAGATCAGCTTGAAGGGCTCTTGGAAAGGGTTGAAATTGAACTAACCTCAGACCCCAGTGACTTGGACACTATAAAAAAAGCTTTAACATCTGGTTTTTTCCCACATTGTGCAAGGCTGCAAAATAATGGATCTTATCGGACCCTCAAACATCCACAGACTGTTCACATACACCCCGGCTCAGGGCTGGCACAGCTCCTTCCGAGATGGGTTTTATACAATGAGTTGGCACTCACGACCAAGGAATATATGAGACAGGTAACACAAGTAAAGCCTGAATGGTTGGTGGAAATAGCCCCACACTATTACCAGCTTAAGGATGTTGAAGACTCTACTCTCTCTCTCAGTGTCCGTTGTACTTAGATACATTTTATTGGATTGAAATTTAATTTGGTGTTTATGATGCATCCATGCGCTAGTCCGATGGGTTTTACATGGAAGTTTTCCTTGTAGGTAGGCTTAGAACCATCCATATCTATTTTAATTGTCTGATTTAACTGGATCTAGTAAGCTTAGGACTGTATTCGAGCCGAGTCGAGTATTGAATGTTCAAGCTCGGCTCATTTAATTTTATTTCGAACGCGAGTCGAGCTCGATCTTATCACGAGCTGTTCAATTAACTTATTCATTTCTTATATAAAGTAAATATCATGATTTTTTATATTTTCATAAATCCATACTAATCATTCATTAATTAATTAAGTCTTGTTCAAATTTTATCATCTGAGTTCATTAAATAAATTAACTTAAATCTTAAATAATATAATCTCGAGTTTATATGTATGTATATAAATTTATTATGCACATACACAAATTACATGTGCACACAAACGCATATAACCACACATACTCACAAACACACTTATGTACACACAAATCTATAAAATTAAACTCACAACAATAATTCAAGCTATATCTATCATATTAGGAAGATTCATTTTTACTTAAGATGTTCTTCTTACAAAATTAAAATAATACTAAGAAAAAATTGTAAAAATGAAGTTATACGAGTTTATACAAGCTTATCCGAGTCGAGCCGAATTTATACGAGTATGTCTCGTTTAATATTCGAACATATTATTGTGTTCACAAACGACTCATTTATTATTCAAACCAAGACCGAATCGAGTTTAACCAAACCGAGCCGAGTTTACAAGCGGCCGAGCTCATCTTACACCCCTAAGTAAGCTATTTGGACTTCATTTGACTTTTGTATTATCCTAATCCTATCTGTCGTTGGAAAGCAAAACTTATCTATACTAACTAGTCAAGAAATATAAATATACTTCAAGAATGACACTGATTGGGATAAGCTATGTACCTTTACTGAATACTAATGTGAAGATAGATAGCCTCTGTGTCGAAGTGATAGTTTCCTGAGTTATTAAAAATTTATGTGCCTTTCTTAATATGCGTGTAATGCTTAAAATTTTGGTAATTATTCGAGATTTTTGGCATGCAAACTTCTATCTTTTTGTTTTTGTACCCCTTCCAATAAATTTTTTTTTTTAACCCTTCCAATCTAGAGCCACTTTGTGTACTAGCCTCTATTGGGTAAAACCTCGGACCCGTGCAAAGCGTCATCTTCACACGGATTGGGTAAAACCTAGATCAACAGAATTGAACCTTATAACTAGTTATTTCTGTTTAAATTAATTTTTTGAGTTCCACATTTCTCATTTTTTATGCACAGTAATTTTCATAAGAAACCTGGACATTGTCTTTTAACTGACAGATGCATATAGTTCCTTTACAACTGTGCTGCGAAAAGAGAAGAGGGAGAAGTGAGAACAAAACGAAAATCACAAAATTTTATAACTGCTCTTCCATTGCTACCATAATAAGTTACTGTTTACCCTTGCATATAACTCAAACCTTAAGGAAAGAAGAATGGAGATTTACGAAGCACCTCATTCTTGCAAATCCAATCTCAGGTCATCAGCGCAATTCAGCCTAAAACATGTCTATATCTGGGGGTGGTCCATACACAGTCTTCCACGAAAATGGAATGAGCCATTTACCACCTTCATCGCCTAAACAAATCCAATGGCACAAAGATCACAAATTACTATGATTGCATGACTACGAAAGTCCATTGTCATCTAATCAGAAAAAAATAAAAAATAAAAATAAAGTAGAAGCAACCAAAATACAAAAAAAAAGGGGCTCTTCCTAAAATACTCAAAACTATTAGATAATCATGTCCGAATTTACAAAATTCCCAATGACAAATGTTAAACATCTAAGGAATATTCATATGCAACTTTAAATAATGAAGTTACTGTGATAACAAAATTCAATCTAGGCATAAAATCTGGAGTACAGTGAAAATAAGGAAGCCAAATTTAATGAAATGAATTCCAGAGAATTCTGGAACAACATTATAAAACTAACATACCAAAAACAAATTTGAGTATAATGCTATAATCGTAAAAATTTCAAGCACATATCAGCATCCTATAACAATTCACAATGACAGAGAAATCACTGCATGTATGCACCAGAAGAAAAACTACAAAAAAGATACAAGAATGAATATACATCTCTTTTTTTATTTTGTTTTTTCTTGTAAAATTATTCTCAACTAACAAATGCAGTATTGGAAAAAATTTAAAGATTTCCAAGCCATCAAAACAAATTTTCAGAATTAACCTGTTGAACGCTTACCCATTGGAAACACCAATCAGCCAGAAAATATCTCCACATGAAACAAACAAAGCCTCATAAGGAGTGAAAATCATAAAGATAAACTGAATTAATAGGAAGGTTGTTCCAGCCTAAAGATAAAAATTGTGATGTGGAAAAGAATCCATGGTAAATATTTGGGTAAAGAAGGTTATGCATTAAACAGCTTAAACTTCCAAAGACCTTGCAATTTCAGTTATAAGGCTACACTGTTGGCCAGTGAATGGTGGAGGTGGAGGTGGAGGTGGAGGTGGAGGTGGCAGAGGGTTTTCCCCATGTAGATGGCATCCCCCAGCTTCAAGTTGCTTTAAAGCATGCGCTGGTCTTAACATCCATAAGATGCAAAATATATGCCCTAACTTATTATAATTGATAGTTACAAAACGAGCACTACTACGGTAACAACAACAAAGCTCAAAATCGGGATATCAAAATATCTGACCGTAGCCATATGGCTATGAGGCAATGATTAGATTTCCAGCTCGATCAGATTTTCACTCACACAAAGGCCTTATATAATGGCGGTGGAGAAACATACCATGGAAATTACTAGGACTTAGCCCCAGAAGTTTGCTCGCTGCCTCAGCCAAATGGAAAGCATCCGGTATGTTGTCCCCTTCTGAGCAGTAGCAAAATAAGCAGGTGACCTTCAAACCTTTGGCCTGATCAACAAACCAAAACCTTTTTTAAGTCAAACTTGCCTTGGTCTGCAAAACTGAACAGCTGGCATACAAATTAACACAATTTAATTACGATTCTCTCCCCTATGGATGCTATGAGAGAGAGTAGTCTACAATTTATGGACTCAAGCCAAAGAGCTCGAAACAGATGAGATGTCAGGCATGATAGATCACCTTGATCTAGGAGCAAGGATAATGCTATATCATAGTCTGACGTAGTAACATTTTTAAGGACTCAGCCAAAGTGTTCGAAACAGATATGAGATGTCAGACATGACAGATCACCTTGATCTAGAAGCAAGGATAATGCTATATTACAGTCCGATTATATCATCTGCTGTGGTACACATAAACATGTATGTGTTTTGTGGTGTGCTTGCTTGAGATGCCAGATGACAAGCTTACAGAGAATAGAACAATGACGTAGTAACTTTTTTTATCCTGCCTTCAACAGGTTTTGTAGTCATATAAGAAAAAACGCTCCAAAAGCTTCACCGTACTTTTCAGTTCGGCACGCCTACTTCTATTCGGCCAGTTAGCAAACTACTTTATTGGAAAGCATGAACTCTAGTGGAATAAAAACTGCTAGTTGATGCAGGTCTTGTCCCAACTGTTCTATTCCACCAATAATGTGCGTGTGTGTGTGTGTGTGTGTGTGTGTGTGTGTGTGTGAGAGAGAGAGAGAGAGAGAGAGAGAGAGAGAGAGGCCCCACATATCATGTAAGTCATAACCATGAGAGTTGTCATAGAAAATATGGTATAGAGAAATAACTCCACATAAGCAGCCCAGAAATTAGAAGCAAAAACTGAAAGGGAGAAATAGGTGGTCACTAATGAAGTTACAAATAATTAGATGAATAAAACTAATAACCTAAGACATAGAACAGCTTCAGTTCGACGCTGCATGGTATAGATGAACGACCATAAACCATAACATGCAAATCTCTTTTTTTTTTTCCTTTTTCAGGACAAAGATGTAATTTTTGCACAAAACATTTATCATCATAATCGTACTTGAACAAACAATACCTTAAAACAAGAAAAAGTGCAGCAAAGGGCAAGCTTGGATAGTAATCTTCTTCTTCTAGTTCATCTTCAAAAGGCAGAGTTTCTTCATGCGTGGCATTTCCTTCAGCTAAATTGCTGAGATATTTCCAACCCCTCTGGGTAGGGTTGTATTCCTGCATTCTTTTCCACCCAAGTCCCTCACAGTAATCATCTGTTCCATCGGTATTGGTGCTAGACAAGTAGTATGTCTGCAAACCACTGATGTGATAAAGGATAAATAACATTGCAAAAGAAATGGCACAGGCAACTGCAAACAGTGAGTGTTACATGGATGCATAGACAACCACCCAGACAACCAAGTTTAAAAGTAACTCAATCAACTTGTTACAAAGAAGGCATTTTGTTTCACGTGAGTTTCAGTCATGTCTTAGTCCCACACTTTTTGATAGATTCCTACAGTACAAAATTTTATGCTTAGACATTTATTCTTTTTTTTTATGCTCTTACTCAAGCTAGTGAGAGAGAGAGAGACAGAGACAGAGAGACAGAGATTGAACTACACAAGATTTCCTTTCTTTTTTAATGATTAAAAGAAAGATATCAGGTCACTAATTTTAATGGTTGAAAAAGGACCACAAATAAAACAGGTTGTGTGCCTATCCTTTTGTTTTTATTTATAAGTAGAAAACAATGGGTGCACACGAGGACTTCTCAAGAGATCACCCATCCTAGTACTACTCTTGCTTAAGCACACTCATCTGTGGAGTTTTGATGGGAACCGGTGCATTAGTGCTGGTACAACCAATAGTTACATGGAAAGAAATCATATCACTAATTTTATTGGTGAAATAAGAGCCCAAAGAAAACCAGTCCTGTGTGCCTATTGTAGAAATCCAAAAGCCCATCCATAGTACTTAGCAACTTCAAAGACTATGCGGTCAGTTGAACATTTGTCTTGGAATCCTAAGTTGCCTTGGTACAGGTGACTAAACACGATATTCCAACCAGTGGAGAATCCATACCTTCAAAAAATAACCGAAAACTAACTAAAAGCATAATTATTGATCTATACCTTGACATATCAATATTTCGCAACCTCCCAAAGTCTAAGCTAGACAGCACAACGACATGCTTCTTCCCACTAGCAGCAGCAAAATCAGCCAAGTTTTTAGCAAATTCAACCATCATCCCCTGCTTGAATGATCATTCAAATACTTCAGAATTTTCCTTTCAGGATTGTGAATTAGTAGTACTAACAGGACATAGAAGAACCAAGAGCACAGCCAAGGAAAATTATCAAGCAAGAAGAATAAACCTGTTTTCCAACTTCCCTATTTATTGCACTCACTACAAACAATATATAGGAAAGCAAATATATTGAGAGGCATGAGGAATGTCAAACAGGATAGTGATATGCAAACATATAATGAGATCCAATGCTTCTCTCCCAAGTCCAGAGGATGCAGATGACTCAGACCAGAGAGACAAACCGGATGGCTTTAGAATGCAAATAGATTGATGCGGGTTGATGTAACTTTGAGTTAACTAAGAATCTAAGACACAAAACAACTTGATCACATGCAGCAGATTCATGCTGATTCATTTGGAATCTCTTTGCTTTTTGACAAATGCAAAATCTTACTCTTCTAGTAGCAGCAGAGATCATCCTTATAGGGTAAGAACCAGTTTCGTTTCTTCTCTTACTCGGAACACTGCCATCATGGATAATGACTCTTTGCTTCTTGTTTTTATATTTTTGGTTTTGATTTGGATTTGCTTGCTCAATGTATAGGATCAGGAAGAAAATTACTCTTATGAAAATGCATGTCGCCTATCAGATAAACTGTAAACCTCATACATGACATTTTAGTTGGTTTGTTGTGCAATGTTTTTTCATGTCCTAACCATCTATTTTATAGATTTATTGTGTATGCAAATGGATGGTCATGACTCATGATTAATTATCAAGTTGAATTCGAATTAGTCCAGCAGTAACACAGGGAGGAATGGATACATAGTTCATATACAGTTTAAGAGCACATTGAGGCTTGAGCAAATCAAAAGCCTAATTCTGTATGTGACAATGATAGATTTTGATAGATTTCTTTAGCATGTAACCAATGTCTTTGTTTGAAGTTCGATGCAGCCATTGTTTAGTTTTGTTCTTTTCTTTATTGAGGCTTGATTTAAGATTTTCCATTTCTCTAGATTGGCCCTTTCCAAGTTTCACACATGGAAGCAAGAAAAGTTAAAGTTAGAGTGCAGCTAAACATGCATGGGATTGTTACTATTGTATCAGCCTCAGTAAGTGTAATTTTAACAACTGGTACACTGAACATATTTAGCATGAGACCTCCTTTGTGATGCTTATTTGACTTCAGCAAAGATGGAGGTGGAATCCAATCATATGGATGCTTATTTGACTTCAGCAAATAGCCACGAGTCCACAAATTAAATTATTCTCTTTTGCAGGTCATTAATGAATGCAATAAAGTAGAGCAATGGTTGCAAGAGAAAATCCAACAGCAGAATTCTTTGCCTAAAAATACTGATCCGGTACTATGGTCGAATGAAATCAAGAAAAAGACAGAGGCTCTGGACATGTACTGTTCTAGTCCACTATTAATCTTAACTTTACTAACCCATGATTTAAAGAATCTTACATGGACAAGGATATTGTGGAACTGGCTAATCTTTCCTCATTTCATTTACAATGTTTCATTTGTTTTCTTACATTTTATTGCTCTTTCATTTTTTTTCACCTTAAACCTGATGGGGTTCCGTGTATTGCAAGAAATGGGCAAAGTATTAGGTGCTCATCAATCAGTCCTAAAAGGCAAGCAATATTGCTCAAGAAAATGAATTGTTTAATTGTTGCAAGATAGACACATTCTCAACAGGCTTCATATCTAAAGACCTCATTCAACTCCTAACATCATCATAGACCTTCTACATTGTTGCATCAAACTAATTCAAGAAAAACAGAGATAAAATAAATAAATAAATAAGCAGTGAACAAAAAGAGTCTTGACCTTAACAACTGGGGACCTTTGTTGGAGAAGAGTCAACCCAATAGGCAACGAATCATACGCTGAGAAACCATAGTGAAAAAAGGTTACATAATCCTTACTCACAAGTAATATTAATAAGCCATCGCATTTTTATTTATTTATTTATTTTGAGAGCAAAAAGTTTACGATGAACAAGGGGGCAAAAGTACCTTCTAGAGGAAGAGCGAGCTCGCCCTGAGGAAGCTGCCCGAACGCGTCGTTTCCTACACAGGGAAGAACGTGAGGATCGTCCAAGTACCCAATTCTCTCCGCTCTCGTTGACGATACTATAAGATCTACTGCCAGCTGCCCCACGTTTCCAATCGATAGCGCAGGCTTCACCAAATAAATGCACAAATAAATAATAGAGCAAAACGAAATTCGTAGTGATTGTCATCCTCCGTTCGGTTGCCGAGAAAACAAAGCAAGAGAAAAGAAAACGGAACTTAATTTTCATTTCTTTTCTTTTCCTACATTTTCTTGGCAACCAAACGGAGCTCAAGTTTCCCCGAGAACTCACTTTAAACTAAGCAAATTATATAATACGAAGAAAAACCCTAATAATAAAAAACGAACCAGGACGAGAGTAGAGCACTCCTCGTGAAGGTGCTTGCCCTCTTCAACAATGAATTCCATTTTAGAGCGTAAAACAGGTAGTAAAGAAGGAGATATGGAAATCGCTCTTCACCGGTCGGGTGCCTTCAGGCATTAGCTGACCAGTTCTTGAGCTTGGAGACGAAGCTATGGTTTTGGGCCTTAAGCAAATATAACATTTTAGGCTTCAGCTTCTGTCGCTTGGGCCTTCAATTGGGAAGCAAACTACAATTTGGGCTGCTCCGGACCTGAGTACTATTTTGGCCCAAAAGCTTTCGAGCCCGGCAAACACGCAGGAACATGAGCCCAAACAAGCTGTCGATGTATGCCTTCCATCATAGCCTGATGGGCCGTAATGTACCAATAAAAGAGTTTAGGCAGAGCTCAGCGTGGGAAAAATAACGGAAAATAATGTCTCAATTAGTGTTGTTAGAGGTAGGGGTGGGCAAATTATCCGATTACCGACTATCGAAAATTCGCCGACCGCTACCGAACCGCTTTTAACCGCCTACCGCCTACCGAAAAAAAAAAATTTCGAAAATCGGAATAAAAATTATTTTCGATTATAATGTCGGTCGGTAATCGGTAATTTTTTTTTTAACCGTCGGTTACCGACCGACCGACCACATACATTTAAGTAAAAAAAATTTATGCTATATTCTGAATATGCGGTAAACGTTAGGTACAATATCGTGTGGCTGCGCAAGAAATGATTCTTTTCCAAGGAGTTTTGATTTCTGAACGTTTACCACAGTCCACATATTCTGCATTTATTATTTTATTCCCACTACCCAGACCATTTGACCATATATATATATATATAAAAGTAATAGTTGTTTTACACTTTTACCCATGCACTACCCAAACCCCAGTCCATATCCATTACCCTAACCCAACACGACATCGTTTTTCAAAGACTATATATTCATATTTTGGAAAACCCTAATCATCTCATATTCTCTCAACCCTTCAGCTTCTCCTTCTGCCGCCTCCCTGAAAAAACACATTCTCTGATTCTCTCAGTCTCTTGCGAATCATGATCGTTGATCTCCCTCCCTCCCCAATACCTGCTGCTCGCACGTCACAAGCCTCCACTGGACCATTGTCCCGTCTATGCAGCAAGAAACCAAGAACTAAGAAGATCATGATTCATGAGCAAGAAGATCGTGATTCACGACTCACGAGGACCACGAGCCAAATAGCCAATCCTATTGATTTGGTACCTGGGTTTGGTTATTGTTGTCTTGTTGAGTTTGAGAGTTTTGGGTTATTGTATTTGTGGTTTCACTTAATCACTAGTTTGTAAAGTTTATTCAGCTTTGTTCTTGAATTTTTAGGCTGTAATCTTGCGATTTTTGTTGAAATTTATGGTTGAATTTCCGATTTAGCCGACCGATCATTACCGATTTTTCCGTTTTTTTCGAATTATCCTATTTTTTCGAAATTATTCCTTGCCGGAATGAAGTCGGGTAATTACCCGACTTTACCGACAATGACGGGTCGAAAATCGGAAATGCCATTTTCGACACCGATTTACCCGATACCCACCCCTAGTTAGAGGCACTATAAGTCTATAACTTTTACTATAAGTTCTTTACAAGCTAACTTGATAGTCCACGCGTTAGCCAGGCTGTTGAATGCCAAGGCAAATTAGGCAATCACCTAAGACTTCCAATTAAATAATGTCCTGAATAGTTATAGTATACTTAGATATCCTATTATATGAAAAAAAAAAAAAAAAAAAAGAAAAGAAAAGAAAAGAAGGAGGTGGTTAAATACATTTTTTGTTCATGAGTTTTGAAAACTTTATTTTTTAGTACTTGAGTTTCAATTCGCATCACAAATAGCATCTCCGTTTTGGAAAAAGACCAAATTAGTACCTCAGTCAAGTTTTCTGTCCAAAAACTAACAGCCCGACAAGTATCAACCCCGGAGAGTTGACAAGTGTTTTAGTATAAAAAAAATTTAAAAAAATAATTGAAAAAAAAATAAATAAAAAGAAGAGGGGTGGCTTTGGCCAAAATGGGAGTGGTCAACCACCCTCTTGACCGGTCTAGGGTGGCCGAACCACCCCATGGGGACATTGAGACTTTGAAAATACACTTTGGGCATATATTAAACTATCCACAACTAATGTATATGGAACTGCTTGCATCTGAGTTCTTTCATTATCACTCTGGGGACATTGAGACTTTGAAAATACATCACCTATCACAATTGACGCCTTTTCAGGAGAGCCTGCATATGAAACCTACTCAAAACTTAGTCGATATAGGTTTTCTAAGGCAACTCAAGAATACCATTAGTTCTGTCAAGAAGAATCTATATACCTAATACATAAGAGGCCTCACCAAGGTCTTTCAAATCTAAAATTTGAGGACAACATATGCTTAGTTTCAAACAAAAGCTCATTATCATTTGCTGCAAGTAATATATCATCCTCATAAAGCACAAGAAAAATATATCTGCTCCCTCTGATCTTGAAGCTTGTTTAAGCCAATAAATTGACATTTTAAGCTTACGCACCATATTTCCTTTACCATTCACCTAAAAACCATCCAGTTGCTCCATATACACATTTTCGGATAGATGCTCATTTAAATTTTTTTGTCCACTTTCATCATACTTCCTATAATACTCACCACATCTATCTGATCTTACAGCTTTAACATTCTTATCTCTCCAAATTTCAACAGTAGCCTTAAAACTTTAAAGGCTTCTAAAGATCCCTACTTTTCACGAATAACCTCAAAATGACCATAATGTGAATAATCATCAATAAATGTGATGAAGTACCTATAGTTTCCCAAAACAGCAGGAATAATAGGTCCACATATATCAGTGTGTATCAGTTCTATGACATTCTCACTTCTCTCATCCTTCTGTCTTCTAGATTTAGAAGCTATATTCCCTTTAACACAATCAACATAAGTATCAAAATTAGAAAAATCTAAGTTAACAAGAATACCATCTTTAATCAACCTTTCAATTCTTGGCCTAGAAATATGATCAAAATGTCTGTGCCACAACATAGAAGAAGTCTCAATGTTTCTAGTACACTTTGAAACAACCACAACATTCACAAAAAGAAGCACTATAAGAGAAATGAGATAAAGACTGCATCAAGTCAATCATGTATAAACCATCACAAAATGTGCTAGAACCAACCGCAACAAAATTATGAAATAAATTATAACTATTCCATTTCCAATCTAAAAAATAAAAAATAAAAAAAAATCAACATTTGTCCAAAATAGAAATAGAAATAAGGCTCATTCTAAATCCAAAAAAATGCCCAGAGGCCAAAACAAGCTTTGTGGTGCCAATGTATTCAACTTCAACCTCCACACCGTTTCCATGTTCACCTTCAACTGCTCATTACTCGGTTTTTTGGTGCTTTGTAATTCATTTCGTCTCTAACCAAGCCATATATTTATTGCAATTTGTCTTATTGTCATATTGTGCCCATACACATGACAAAAATTACATTTTCATTTGAATTCTTCTATCTTAGGCTCCAAATAGACATCTTCGCCAGTTTGTTGAGAGAACTTTCTGAATTTTCTTACTTTATATGTCTCGTTACCACTGTTATCCCCCTTATAAAATTTTCTCTTAAAATGTCCACTATCTTTTGACATTATAAAACAGCATGAGACTTTCCACTTTTCATCACTTATTTTTCTTTAGTGACTATAGCAGTCATTTCACTCGAGCTCCATTCATCTCTCTAAGCATTGTAGGTGGTCTTGAGGGCATCAAATTGAGATGGTAAGGACTCAAGCACTTGCCACACAAGAAAACTATATGTTAACTCAACCTTCATTTGCTTCAACTTGTTGAAGAAATTAGTGAGCTTCATAATATGTTCACGAACTCTACTAACACAATCATAAGTGGTGGTGGTAAGCAATTTCATGAAAGTTTCCTTCTCTGCTTTATCAAACTTAGTGAACTTATCTCCAACAGCAGCCAAAAAAAAAAAATTCTCAGTAAGTTCAGCAGGTGCCTCAACCCTCAAAGTCAAATCAAGATTCATGATAGCTAAATTAATAGTGAGAAACACATACCAATCTTCATAATTAGTCCCCATCAGAATTTTGATGATAGATAATAGGAAAGACAAACTTTGATTTCCCAAAACTAAGAACATCACAACAAGACTTTATTAGCATGTAAAAAAAAAAAATGCCCTCATATAGTCATCATATTTTTCATGCTAGAGTCACATGCACAATAGACTCTTACGCAAATTGTTTATCTCAAAATTTTCTGCTAGAGTTCCACACACAATGAACTCATACACATGATAAAGCAAAATAATTAAACACAACGACTTAAGATGACCCGCTATCGAGAGAATAAGACTTAGTCATCAAGTGCAGCGTATTTAATAATTTATTTACCGTCATAAACATCCTACCAAAATAATGATTTACCGATAGGGCAAATCAGTTATCCGTATGGACCTTAGTAAAATTGTAGTTCACAAAATAATCACCCAAATTTATCATGATTAGTCCCACGATAGGTGAATACGTAATTAGTGAAACAGTTCAATGATTTATCATGATTAGTCTCATGATAGGTGAGTACATAATCAATCTAAAACATTGGCTTTATACATGAGCATTATTCATATTGCACTAAAATTTCAATAAAATAAAAAATCATAATTATTTGTCATAATTAGTCCCACGATAGGCGAGTACATAATCAATCCAAATCATGTTTTAATGTACAATATTACTTTATTGTAGTAAGGAATTTAAGAGTTTTGCCAACAAAACAAAATAAATATATATATATATATATATATATATATATATATATATATAAAAACCAAAGTGTCCATAAAACAAGTCCATGTCATACTCATGCATGCATATCCCATAAGCCATAGCACAAAACAATACTGCAACTTTAATAAGTGTCCATACTTGACTTGAAGGCCAAATTATTTATCACCACATGAGCAAGGCCAAATTTGGAAAAGAAAAAGGGAAAAAACAGAAAACTTGTACTCAAAAACCTGCACTCATTCAATAGTGTCAGTATTTGACTTCAAGTCAAAAGACACCAAAAAAAAAAAAAAAAAAAAAAAAACCTGATCTTGCAGCAATTATTCAAATTAACCCCGAGGAAGAAAAACATAGACATAGACAAAAAAAAAAAAAAAAAAAAAAAAAAAAACTTGTTTCATTAGTATTCTTCCATCAAGGCCAAATTTGGAAAAGAAAAAAGGAAAAACAGAAAACCTGCACTCATTCAACAGCCAGTATTTGACTTAAAGTCAAAAGACATAAAAAAAAAAATTAAAAAAAAAAAAAAAAATTTAAACTTTACCTGATATTACAACAATTATTCGAATTAACCCTATGGAAGAAAAACATAGACAAACAAAAAAACTTGTTTCGTTAGTATTCTTTCATCAAGCCCAAATTTTGAAAATGAAGAAAAACGAAACCTTCATTCATAATCATCTTTGACCAAAGAAAAGCATTTACCGATATTCATATATAGATTCTGTCGCTTCAGGAAAAAAAAATACAAAGCAAAAAAAACGTTCACTGACACACGACGGCGACAATGCACAAATCAATATTAAAAAAAAAACGGCACAAATGTATATAAAAATAAAAAAATATATATATATATATACAGCGGTACAAAATTTTGCTAAAAAAAAATTGTCTTCAAACTATGAAGAAGAAATGCAACTTAACACAGCCATGAAGAAGAACAAATTTGCTCTGATACCAATTGTTATAAATAATTCATACTAATCCGTCTCACTTCATATAGCATGTGAAAGAACAAAAATAAAAGCGTACCTTCATTATTTGATGATGAGTTTTTTTATCTTTGATTTTTCAGTCGTCGTCCTGTTTGTAGTGTGTGTGTGAAGGAGTCTAGTCTCTCAACCCTAATTTTCAGATGACCTAATGAAGTCTAATGAGCCAACTCTATTTATTTATAAGGTAAGAGTACATAGCTTTCTCAAGTGCTTACACAGTTTAGTCTCTCAATCCTAATTTTCAGATAACTAATGAAGTCTAATGAGCCAACTCTATTCATTTATAGGGTAAGAGTACATAGCTTTCTCAAGTACTTACACAATAGGTTCAACTTATTATAGACCCAAAAAAAAAAGAAAGAGCTGTGCTAATCCACCAAAATGAATAAATACAACAAAGTTCTGTTTGTTTAATTGTTTTAGACTCGGTTACTGTCAAAATGCAACCTTTGAGCATGTGCTTATTCTTTCAAATTGCTGTTGTAATTGCATTCGAGCTCTCAAATCGAGGTATTTTAATGTGAATTTAGTTGATTAATGGAGAAATATGAAATTTTATTATTTGGTTTTGGTTTTGTTTCTATTTATGGATTATTTTTTTTTTATTTTTTTCATGTTATTAGTGGCGATAAGTGGTTTCAGTTTTAAAGTTTTTTAACGTCGGCATAAAATACTTTTAGCAGTGACATTTGTCGGCGCTATTGAGCAAACATTAGCGGTGACAAAGTACTCATTAGCGGCAAATTTTATTATTTGGTTTTGGTTTTGTTTCTATTTATGGATTTGTTTTTTTATTTATATAATTTTTTTTTCATGTCATTAGCGGCGGCAAGTGGTTTCAGTTCTAAAGTTTTTTAACGTTGGCATAAAATACATTTAATAGTGACATTTGTCGACGCTATTGAGCGAACATTAGTGGCGACAAAGTACTCATTAGCGTCGCTGCTAATGAGCTTATTTTTTGTAATGATGATTTGCCACAACGCAGTCTATACTGTACTTATTTTTATAAAATATGAACACATAAATTTATATAAACTGTAATGTCCTAGTCATTTTACTTTCTTGAATTTAGACCCCTTAAAGCATTCATAGTAGCCTCAGCAAAATAACTAAAAATTAAATTATTTTTGTGAGCCAATTTGGTGAAAGTATACTTCCAAAATGGCTCTCCAGTAGCCTCACCAATTTGGTGAGTGAACAGTACTCACTACATCTATAAAAAACTATTAAAACTTTTTTTTTTTTTTTCATGCATCACGCACAATTTTTATTTTGAAAAATATTATTCAAATAGAATAGTAATAGTGGATAGCTAAAATAATGAGGCTGTTTTGAGTGCTTTAAAAAAGTAAATAGCTAAAATAAAAAAAATTAATTTTTAATTATTTTGACTAGTAAAATTTGATAAGATTATTCGATCATAATATTCTTCTCTATCTAATTGACTCTAACAAAATTAACCTCTCGTTTAATCATATAAAAATGTGTCCCATTTGATATGTAAATCTTTAGGAATGGCATCAATTTTAGAAAGTCTTGCTTCTGCAAATCTCTAATGATATAGTCTACAGATACAGATGAAAAAATTTAAAAAGAAATGGAATTAATCTTAGGAGATCGAGGACCATATATGCATGGTTCAGTTGTAGTAAGCCAGGTGCGAAAATTCTAGATTGCTGACCTAAGCCTGACTCTGATCGATCTTGGTCCATGTTCATTGGATCGCTAATGGCTCACCGGAAATATCTCACCACCGGAGGGACCCACGTACCTTTTGGCGTTTGCTTAACAAGTGTCAGAAACCTGTCGGAGGCCCTTTCAAAATTTCAAATGGCAAAATGGTTAATTTCCTTTCCATTTCGAATGCTTTCTGTTTTAGGAGTTTGCAGAACAAGGATGAAGATATTTTTGTGGCAAAGACTAAAGAGACCATTATCACCATTATTTTTCAATCATTAGACCTTCTCATATCCTCTCGAGATGTCGATCACTTCTAATCACATTATTGGCCACCTTATTAGCCTTCAAAGATGCATGCATATGTCTTTACAGCGCAACCAAAGTGATTGGGATAAATATGTTTTAGCTCCCTAAATTATCATCTTTTTTTTTCGGATGGCTCTCAAAACTACCAATGCTTAGATTTTGACCATTCAAACTACCACTTTCTGATTTTTTAGCCACATCCGTCTATTTATGCCGTCAATTCTAAACAGAAATCTAAAAATACCCCTCCTATACTTTGAAATTCCCACGGTTAAGGGAGGGGTATTTTCGAGTTTTTAGCCAATTTCTATTAGAATTGACGGCATAAATAGACGGATGGGGCAAAAAAATCAGAAAGTGGTAGTTTGGGGGGCCAGAATCTAAGCATTAATAGTTTGGAAGGTCATCCAGAGAAAATGTGGTAGTTTGGGGGCTTAAAATAAATTTAACCCAAAGTGATTTTTACAGATTTTGCTTAAATTGAGGATTTGGGATATTATTAATCTTCATAAATGTAGGTTTAAGCCATTTTTTCTTTCCTTCTATTTTTTTTTTATTCCTTTCCATTTCGAATTAGTTCAAAATAATAAATAATTAATCTAATTATTTAATTAATACTTTAATCTTTTTGTTTAATAAGCAAAGTCTAATAAATAGAATATTTAATTAAAATTAAAATTAGGGTAAACTAGAGTGTCAGAGTTCAAACTTATAACATCTTCTATGAATTATGATATTATGTTAAAAGAGTACTGTTATATGTCATATTTTTATCCCATAATGATGGCGTGTCAGTCTTAACTAATCATTTATTTGTATTTTTCAATAAGAACTAATTCAAAAGTCGGTTGGAACTATCGTATCAGAATTATAGTATAAAAATGTAATTTCTAGAATCACTTTATATTAAATTATCACTTCTCTTCAAAAAATTTTAAACCGATAAAAAAGTAAAATAAGAATTTAATTAATATTCTAATAATATTTACTTTATTGATAATTATCACTTAATTAATTAGTCAAGAGTAGATCTAGGTTTTACATCCCGGCCGGTCATCATTCATAAATATAGCAACAGCTGTACGTATCGAGCTAGACTTGCCTCAACCGGTCAACCGTATAACCTCTTCTCCAATTGCAATTGATACGTGTTAACATACAACACAAGTCTCTCAAGATTTGCAAAAGATTTTCGTTTCGTGGCCACATAAACGTGTTTGACGGTCACCAGACAAGTTCTAAAGTGGTATATATATATATATTCAATTGCAATAAACAAAGAGATTCGATTGCGATTTAATATATATATATATATTTGGCGTAAAATTCTGTTTGGTGGCAGGGAAACGTGACTACTAGTGATAATTGATAATCACATATATATTCACAGTTTTTCTTGCTTATGTAATCATATTGATCTTCATCAACATTAGATTGTGTTATAAAACATATAGGGTGAGAGTTTTGTTCAACAATAAGGGGCCGGGACGTACGTGTTTGATGATTACTGATCATTAGCAACCAATTAGTCCTAAAGCTATATATATATATATATACAAATTACAAAGTTTCATTAATAAATTAATTAAGACTCTTCCTACGCTGCTTTTCTATATATTAATATGAGGAAGAATATCGTGGTTACACTTGCCCAAATTCTGCTACATAATTTACATAATTTATTGCATAATATCTAATTAATTTAATGTATATAGATAAACTCCTGTATTGTGTCATGGGATTGTGTTTCATGATCACGGGACAACCCTCTAACCAAAACTATGGATTTAATAAGGCAATACGGCTTTTACATGTTTGTAAGGAATATATATATATATATATATATCCAAATTACTAATGAAAAATGTATCCAATAATTATTTTTGTTTTTTTGCTTATCTTAACGAACGAGCTCGATCTAACTAGCTACTTTTTAAAGCTATTTGTAATAACTCAATCAAATGTCATCAATTAATTGGTTCCCCAAATTCTGGTAATTCCTTTAATTTTCTAACTTTAGTTTGAATTCCATAGTTGTAATTATTATTTTTTCTTCTTTCTCTTTGGTCAAAAGCCAAAAGGAAGTTTGGTACGTACATGCACCTTTAAATTGCAACTCCTACTTCTAAAAGGTAGAAAGATGCATCGAAATGGAGCCAAGTGTATTTGAAGATAGCTTCTAGCTTATGATAATTAATGGATGGATGAGATCAAATGATCAATCACGTAATACGTACACCTAGCTAGGCAAGTAGCTTTCAAAACGCAGCAAAAAGGAAAAACACGTCTTACAATATTAAATATTATTTATACTTTTATTTAAATAAATAACATTATCAATTAGTGGCCACGTACGTAGCTCTTTTAACTTACCATTTCTCTGTGCCCAACGCTTGTTAATTATTTGTTGGTTGAATAAAATATAATTAATTAATATATAATTGAAAAAAAGGAACTAATTAGCATAAAGTTTACGATATATAGAACAGCAGCAGCTGTTATTTCTCAATCTCAAATTCTCAATATGATTAGGTTGCACCAATTAAGTCAACTTTTCTATAAAGAAGTTGTTCAAATATTAATATTAAAGAAAAATAGCAGCTAGGACGAAGAAGTTTGTAAAATACTTTCTTACCGACCAGCAGTTATATACATTGAATAATTCTCTATATAATTTCCTTGTTTCCCACGGAGAGAATTGAAACTTTGTATTCATTAAATAATAATTAAATCTAAGATATTGGTGACGCGTTGAGTATGTAATGCTTTTATCACCTCATCATCTGTCCACTAAATTCACCACAAATTAATTAACTCAATAATATTATCCAACAAGATGATCGATCGATGATCTGCATTGCAATATTTTATGGGGAAATTTTGATTATTGCAAGAGTCTACATTAATCGATGTCTCTCTTTTTAAATTGGAAATGCCATTTCACTGAGATTCGATTGAAGCAATTATATATCAAGTATACTTTATATCCAACTATTCGGAAATATTACACTTCATTTTTTATTTATTTTTTGGCTTAATTATACTACTCAGCAATATTCGAGCATCATCTTCTCTGTTAGATTATATTGGTCAACATGCATTGTATTGTTGTATATATTCGTCTTAATTAGCTAGCTCTCTTGTACGATTATCAGTTTTTACATAGACTAAAACTGTACATCAATGTTGGACCTTATGACCTGATACTTGGTTAATTTATCGGAGTCACGGAACCTATGGAACATAACAATAAGAAAGCCTCTAATGAAAGCGTACCACGTGGCTGACAGTTACAACATATCTACTATAAAAGGTAACAGTCACCAAATAAAAAGATGACTCTCTTCTCGTTCTTTTGGCCGGACAATCTCTCATCACCCGTTCCGATAAATTCTTTTGTTAAATTTTTTTTTTTTTCAAGTACTTCTGATCGTCACTTCCACGTGCAATCTACTGTTTTAACAAACAAAAATCTTTGTAGAGGCCAACGAATCTAACAATACATGCAATAATGTGAGGCCTATATAATCCGATAATCTCCATCAATTTGTAAAACCCTATATACCATTTAAAGCATATAACCGCCCAAAAGTTACAAATTGAAAACCAACATTAATTCTAAGTTTAGTAACCCCAAAAATTCCGACTGGTGGACCCCGGCTGGATAAAGAGATCGAGGGGCCAATACAGAAGGCCAAGTGTCAGTCATGATGAAGAGCTCGACCCACATTAATTTGGCTCGTATATATCCGTCATCTTAATGCTTCGTGACCTTATGGTTTGCAATCGTGTCAGCTAATAACTGGTGGTCACTAATCTAAATTGGATAACGTGGCGAAAAAGAGATAAAATTAGAGCAATTTGGGAGGAGTAAAACTGTTACGTGGCAGTTGGTCTCGTACGTTAATTGGCTGAGGTCGCGGTCACAGCGTCTAAGTCTCACCAAACTGTCATTGTAGGTGGCGGCCAATTCCGTTGACATTTGTGCGATTAATAATGTGAAGCAATCTCGGCTTTGGCGCGCCACGGAGCGTTGAAGACTTTGGGGGCAGAATGAAGCATATGGTTAATTCAAAAGATATGAAGCATATGGTTCACCGACTAAAAAGTGACTCACAAACAAATAATGCTATGTTTTGTCAGCATGTGAGCTAGATTCACTGAGAAACGTTGAGGACACATGGGTTTGGATTTTTTTTTATAATTTAGACAGTTTCATTAAGAGAGAAGGATAATTATAGCTTCTTTTTTTTAATAAGTTGTCCAAATTTCACAAATTAAAATTCACTCATGTCACATATCTTGAAACGTCTTTACTTAGTACAAGGTAATTAGGACGAGGAGAAACACAAAAAAGCAGATTATCATTATTATTATTTGGCACTATTTCATAAGAATTTTTTTGTTAATATTATTATTATAGTATTTTTGGACAAATTGATGATGTGGGTAAACCTAACCAGACAGAAAAATGGTGCAATAGGGAAGAAATTAAAAAGAAAAAGTCATGCCTGTAATATATGGACATTGCATTGATACATATATATATATATACATGCATCCGGCCTGCATGAGAATTATGGTGCCACTTAAGATGTACCGATTTTTTTTTCATAATTATCATGACCTGATGATATATAGTCCACAAAAAGCTTAAATTCAACTCTTTCGGATATACATGAACTACTGCGTGAGGAGGCAAATAATTATCAAGGCATGATAACTACGCATGTGGTTGACCTGAAATAAAGGTTTGAGTGAAAGCTTTATGACAGTGAAGAGGCAAGCAAAGGCATGTATGACAACCATTTTGTTGACCTAATGGAACTGTGGCTGATTGGGACGATGGCTGGCTTACTTATATATATATATATATCTCATAAGCACCAAGCAAATGAGAATAAGAGGGAAATTGATATAATTTATTTTATAATTAAAATTTTATTTTGTTACTTTTAACTCTTTAAATTGGTAAACCTTCCCAGTAAATTAATTTCACGAAGATAACTAAAATAATATCAAAAGCTTTAACACAAGCATCTTTAACACAAGTATCAATATATAATATCAAAAGCTTTTCCAATACAAATTAAATATCTCTTCGATCGTTATTTTCTCAGACAAGAAAATAGAAAAAGTCTCACTTGATCAATTTCGAAATTTTCCATAAATCAAGAAAGAGAGTGATATGTATAAAGAATAACTATGGGGATTGTGAAACTTTCTGTGTAATATATAATCTACTTCTATCTATATATACCTCCCATTTAAGGATCCAAAATAAAATTATAAACATAAAAATATTTGGAAAAAGGCTCATTTTCTCACTAGGTACGGTCAATGATCTATCATTGGCATTTTAGTTTAGTAATAAATAAGTAACAATCATTAATTGCAAAGTAGATAGTGTATATATGTTGAAATAGTCGGGATCTATAACGTGCTCATGATCAAGATTGATAAGTTTAGTTAGTACTGATGATAAAAATCCAAGACAACATGCTAACCACATATATAAGATTTATCATAAAACAAATGGAAAAACTTGATGTTTTATAAAGGATAACAAAACCAGCTCGCCAACTTTTGAACTTCATTTATTTCTGATTGTCTCTTGTGATTATTGTACGTACCCATTGGGTTTGATTTTTGCTTTTGGGTGTTTTTTTTTCTTCTTCTTATATTGGTGTTTCTTGTTTCCCATCTTTTGTCTATTTGATGAGGAAATTAAATTAAGAAAAATGATCGAACATACAATCAAATAATGTCAAAATCCCCCTACGTCTCTATATACTACTAAAAAGGTAGGAAAATTACGATTGTATTCTGAAAAATCAATAAAAAGGAAGGAGTAACAAAACCAAATCAAACCGCCATGAATATTGTCCACGGACGCAAACCAAATTCAAGGCACCATGAAACTACGTCGTCCTGGCAGTCAAAACACACGTCATTGATCGTCATTATTGACCAACTCAGAGTCAATATCTCTTTCTTCTAGTAGAAGGGAAAGGTCAAACGCCCAGTCTGAAAACGCTTCTTCACGTTCTAACCCTGTCTTCTTAGATATTTCAAAAAAAAAAAAAAAAAACCCTGTCTTCTTAGAACTCCTAAACGGAAAAACCGGTTTCCCAGAAAAGCGTTTAGCGTGTGGAGCTGAAACGCCGCAAAAAGAGAACCAAGAAAGCGAGAACCCTTTCAGCTCCATACAATAATATGGCCATTTTAAGGCTTTTCCCTTAATTACCGGCACACCAGGTTTTCCGGTTCGTTTCGATCACGTCTCCTTCCACCACGTGTCAACAACCCACACCCACCACTGTTCGACCACTCCTATTTATATATAACACCCGACCATTCTCACAGCCTTTGATAAGTTTCTCATAATTTTCTTTCAAAACTTTCCGTCGAAATCTACGATTCTCCAAACACCCTCAATTTTTTCTTCTACTTTCTCTCCAAGTTTCTTCTTCTATCCCTCGCTTCCTTTTCCAATTGCTGGCTATAATGACAAACGATAGGGGAGGTACTGCGGTAATGGAGCAGAGCGGTAGTCTCAGGCGACCTAAATTCGGAGTTCTATTGCATTCCGATCCGGGTCTGCCTTCCACGAACAACCACGACGACGAAAGCTACTCGAACAACCATCGACATAGCATTGCTTTCGACTACTCACACCGCCATAGCGGAGGTTCGGGTGCGACGAGCCCCGGAAACTTCGACACTGGTAGTACTGCAACCTCTCCGTACGCCATGTCACCGTGGAACCAAACCTCTCCGTACACGCAATCTCCATGGATAACACCCTCGCCGTATAGCCCATTCGACGAGGGTACTCATCGAAACGGCCTCATCGGCTCGCTGGTACGCGAGGAGGGTCATATATATTCTTTAGCGGTTTCCGGGGATTTGTTGTATACAGGTTCGGATAGTAAGAACATACGCGTTTGGAAGAATCTAAAGGAGTTCTCAGGGTTTAAATCCAACAGTGGATTGGTCAAAGCCATAATTATATGCGGCGAGAGGACTTTCACAGGCCACCAAGACGGAAAAATCCGGGTCTGGAAGGTTTCCCGTTCAAACGCTAGCAATTTCAAACGTAACGGAAGCTTGCCCACGTTCAAAGATTTCCTGAAGAGCTCCATCAACCCCAAAAACTACGTGGAAGCCCGACGCCACCGCAACGTGGTTCGTATCAAACATTTCGACGCCGTTTCGTGCATGAGCTTGAACGAAGAGCTGGGCTTGTTATACTCTGGCTCGTGGGACAAGACCATGAAGGTCTGGCGCATCGCGAACTCCAAGTGCTTGGAGTCCATCACAGCCCACGACGACGCCGTAAACGCTGTCGTTGCGGGGTTCGATTCCTTGGTCTTCACAGGGTCGGCGGACGGAACGGTCAAAGTTTGGCGGAGAGAGCTACAAGGCAAAGGAACCAAGCATTTCTTAGTTCAGGTATTGTTGAAGCAGGAGAACGCGGTGACCGCTTTGGCCGTGAACCAATCGGGCAACGTGGTGTACTGTGGGTCGTCGGATGGGCTGGTGAACTATTGGGAACGTGAAAAGCACTTGTCCCACGGTGGGGTCCTGCGGGGCCACAAGCTGGCGGTGCTGTGCTTGGCGACGGGAGGGAACCTGTTGTTCAGTGGGTCGGCAGATAAGAATATATGCGTGTGGAGGAGGGAGGAGGAGGGCGGGGCCCACGTGTGCCTCTCGGTCCTGACGGGCCACACCGGGCCGGTCAAATGCCTGGCCGTTGAGGAAGATCGGGACTCTGGTGATGCAGCTGATCAACGGTGGATAGTGTACAGCGGGAGCTTGGACAGGTCCGTGAAGGTCTGGCGCGTGTCCCAGCACGCTCCGGATCTGAGGCAGATGAGGATTGCGGAGCAGGTGTACGGGAGTAATGGGAAGCCTGCAGGGAGAGGGAGCCAAAACAGGAGGCACCATAGCCATCAAAGTTAAAATAATAAAAAAAAAGAAAAAGAAAAGGGACAGGGAGAGGGACAGAGATATGTACATAAAAATTAGAAAGTGAAAGCTGGTGCTCCTTGAATGGACTGTGACGATCACACGAATCACAGAAGGTGGTCCCCAGAATAAGAGGCGGACGGTGACAGATGAGGTCTAGGGAGCACAGCGATTATATATGGTGGTTATAAATGTAACGTCTTCTTCAGCATGCGCAGTTGCATCAGAAGAAATCACGAGTTGAAGAAGAAACCTGACGAAGAGGGATTCGGTTTGTGACAAGAAGATTTGCCTTGCTAGATGGGTCGTCTCTCATTAATTTCACAATTTTGGGTTCGATCAGAGAATAGGTCAAACAAGTGATAAAAGCTAGCAACTAAATTGTCTGTCATATATATAAATGGTGTCGTTATGTAGAAGTTCTACATAGCCAACAATATTTAATGGAGTTTTCTCTGGCGCTTTCGATCGATTAGGGGTTCCGAAAGAAGATTGAGTTCGTGGATGCAAATGTTTTTAAGTTTCTGCAATTATTTTTTTTCGCTTTAGCTGTATCAAACTTGAGAAGCAAGCATATATATATATATATATATATATATATATATATATAATTAGTAATAAGAAGGTCTGTTAATGCTCTCAACTAAGTAAACTGATCATAGAGATAGAGATCGAGATCGATCGAACCAGACTTTATCGTTTCCCTACTTCATTCGAAAATATTTTCTCTCTCTCTCTCTCTCTATCTTAATTTAATTGTTTGGTTTTCATTTCAATCTGGTAATAATTTCGTACGTAGTGGTTGTTGGTAGGAGAAAAAAATATGTATATACATTGAGCACGACAGAGGAATTAATGCTTGTTTTAATTAATACATGAGTGATGAGTTGTTTATCTACACATGCTATGATCATAAATGAGAATATGTACGTTGCCCTATCAATCCAACATAAATTTCTTCGTAGCATGTGGCATAGCCTCATAGGGGTCGATCAGGACCATCAGGGAATTCTTGGTGCTACCAGCTTTAAATACTGCATGTCTTATATATTGCCTTGACACGTACAACTGAGATGATTAGCGGAAGGTTTTTTTTTTTTTTTTTTTTTTTTTTTAACTTTTATTTAATTTAATTAAGTAATTAAATTATTTTTTTGCTTTTAATCTTATTTAAAAGAACTTTATAATAGTTTTCCTTATATTTTTTTTATATTATTTCAAATAAATAATAGAGGAATAAGAGAAAAAATAAAAAGTTTTTAATATATTTTTTTTTTCTTTTAATGAATAAAAGGCTTTATAAAGCTCAACCTCAACAATACAAACAATCCAATGAAGACCGGAAACAACTCCTGCATAGGGACAAAACCCCCTAGCTAGGAAACCAACAAAAACAGCACAACAACAACGAACTACTGCTCCACAGAGAGCCTCAACCTTATAACAACTTACTGCTACAAGCAAACCAGAAAACAACGGAGCAGAAAAGCAAAATAAACCCGCAGCAACCACAAAGAACAGAAGTCAATAACTTCTACGATAGCACTTCAGAGGAAACTTAGCAAACAATTTAGTCTTCACTTCCCATCTAATCCTTGAAATAGTTTTCTGAAACATGTAGATAAATTATTTTCTTTCATCACTTGAACACTCCAGGACTTAACCATATCTCAATCTAGAGGAGGACAAGGAATAGAAAAACCCAGAATCATAGAAAAAACCCCATCAAACCAACATCAGAAACACAGCAACCCTCCATTCCAAACAGACCAACTAGATAAGATTTTGCAGATCCCATTTAGAAACAAGATTCATAGAATTTCGGAGGTGCTTGAAATACCCTTTAGCTACGATCCTAGCCCGGGCTTCCCACCTAATACGAGCCAGGAGTGCTTCCTCAGTGCGTGGAGTATTATTGTACAAGAGATCATTTCTCTGCTTGCATAAATGGTACACAGAAGCTCCAAGGCACAACCGGCCCAAGCTGGCTTTTAAGCTTTTCCCTTGCAGCTCCTTCAAACACCAGACTTCTATATTTTCCCAATCCAAAGGCACATTGAGAAAGGAACAATCAGCCATGATTTCGGTCCAAATCCAACGACTGAAACTGCACCTAAAGAAAATGTGATCACCGCTCTCTTGGGCTCCGTAACAGAAAAGACACAAAATCTGTCCTGTATAGCCCCAACCACTCATACGTTGTTTTGTGACCAAAGCATCCCGAAAAACTAGCCAAAGAATGAAGCAATGACGGAGGATAGAAGTGGGAGACCAAACAATCTTCCACCACCTGACTATCGGATGCACCTCTCTCAGCTTGTCCCAGGTATCCGAACATTAATTTGTAAAGGCCACTTCGAGAATTCCACACAGGCTCATCAGAATCACCTATCTTAACTGTATGTAGCTTACTTTGTACCTCTACAAGACCGTCTGATCGGGCATGAGGCCATAACCAATCACCATTCTTAATAATAACATCTAGCTTGGAATGCAGGGAAAAGTCAGAATCATGAACAATCCTATAACCGAAATTATCTAGAAGGTAGCTTGCAGGGTGCCAATGATCCAGCCACAAGAACACCTTAGAACCATTCCCAACCTTAAACTGGATGAAACTCTTGGCTATGTCTCGGAGCTTGAGGATCTTCTTCCAACTCCAAGAACATGAAGCTGGAATAGGAACCGTCTAAAAATTCCTACCATTCAGCCAGTTAGCTTTAGTCCATGCTACCCATAAAGAGCCAGCTTTTGAGAATAAATTCCATATATGATTAAGCATTGACGCTTGATTCCAAACTGCAATGCTTTTAATCCCAAGACCCCTTTCTCTCTTGGGAAGACACACCTTACTCCAAGCCACCTTAGCATGAGCCTTAGAGTCTTTGCCACTCCATAAGAACCTATTGAGTTTCTGTTCAATCAAATGGATAACTCTCTTGGGCAGAATGAAGACCTTAGCCCAAAAAACCTACATGCTAAGAAGAACAGAAGATGAAGTTTTTAATATTAAAATTAATACACGGTTTTTTTAAAATTTTCTATACATTAAAATAACAGTTTCTTTAAGTTTTTTAATTTTTTAATGTCACATTAGATTTCACATCTGTTTGTAAAACTTTATTTGTAAAAGTTTAAGTACTTTCATTATTTCTCTAACAAGATTAAAGAAAATATTAAAGAAAGCTGCCCGTAGTGATTTAAGATTTTAAGTAGGAGAACAATATATTGCACTAGGATAATTTAAATTTGCTTACTGATAAACTACGTATGAAGGGAAAATGTATATTAATTGTTGGCTGTTGCTTCTATATAACTATCTAATAAGCAACAGCTTTCACAAAAAAAATACAGAAAACAAGGAAAGTGTTAGGGAGAGGAGAGGAAGATGAAGTAAATGTGCTTGTTTGAGCTCGATCGGAACAAGGTTCGGAGTCGATCTGGAAAATAATTGTTGATTGGGTACGTAAATATATATGCGACTGCTATTTTGTTCCAAAACCTATTTAGTTCATCTACATTCATTTTTTTTTTCCCTCACACCCTATTATTAAATGAATATAGAATTAATAAAATGATTATTTTGATTGAATAGATAATTTTTTTTAAAATAATCAGATTTTTTTGATGTTTTTGAAAATTAAATATTTAGAATAGAAAAAGTAGCCTTTCATTGGCCATTTTAGACAAAAAATTTAGTCAAATCATTAAGGACACGTTGGTATATATGTCTGTTAATATGTTTTAATTTAATTACACCCACCCAAGAAGTTCAAATGTGCAATAATATCAATAATGGGAGTACCGATCGAGTGTGGCCCCAAATCAACTTTCCACGAAATTTCAGTCTACTTTAGTTGTGAGAGAGACAGACTTTCCGCGTAGTAACGGGCCGGCCGGTTGCCTTGGGCTCTAGAAGCTATGCTCTAATACGCTTTCAAAAATGTCAAACAAAAAGCATTGAAGAGGAAAGTTGGGCTTAGTTTCAACGAAATCAACCTTAATTTACTTTTCTTGGCCGGCCGCTAGGGGGATCGGAGATGGGATTAAAGTTGGGCCACTTCCAAGCCCTGCAGAGTACGGAGAGACAGTGAGAGAAGGAAAGCATGCTGTTGATGCTGAAGAAGCTGGCCGGCAGCTGCTCTCTCGTAGATCGTGGCCGAAAAGAGAGAGAGAAAAAGAGAGCATTTCTAAACAATGTAGGCCTTGCATTGGAGAAGCTGGTTGCCTCTTTTAATGGCAGGCCGCCGGCCTATTCCCATCCGCAGGGACTGTAGGTTTCTTATACGCTGAGACAGAAAAATATGTTTTGCAATCACAAGTAGGACTCGGTCCTCTGTTCCATTTATAATAGGATCATTACAATCTACAAGAATAAATATTAACGTTAACAGGTACAAGATGAAAGGAAACACAGAAGAGAGGCGTGAAGAAAAGAAAAACTAACAAGTACTACAAACTATAATAAAAAATGCAAGAAGGAAACGTGTCTTGAATAGAAGATAAGAAGTTTAGGGAGAGCATGGTTTGGTGTCTGTAGCTTTAGCTTGTTCAGTATCTGAGTCTGAATTGTCTGCACCTTTAACTTGTTCAGTAGGTGAAACTGAATTGGTTGATGTAATTAATACTCCCTCACAATCCTAACGGTTTAGAGCAAACATTAAGATTGGCGCTAAGACGACGAGTGGAAACCAAAGGAAATGATTTGTGGGAGACAACAAACCATCTCCCGCCACCCCCTTTTTTATTTTTTAATTAAAAAAAATTAAAATTAAAAGATGTCCTTTAATGATCACATCAAATGACATATTTTAACTTTTTTCGATTAAAAAATTAATAAAAGGGTGATGGGATGGTAAACCGTCTCTCATGTATCATCTCTCGAAAACCAAAGGTTTAGTGAGTATATCAGCTAGCTGATCTTTATTGGAGAGAAACTTGACTGTATGTGATTTTTGAGCAATCCGATCCTGCACAAAATTATAATCAATTAATTTTAATGTGCTTTGTGCAGACATGAAAAACGGGGTTGAAAGTTAAGTAAGTGGCACCAATATTATCATAGTGAAGAATAAGAGCAACCGAGAGAAATACCCCAAGTTCTTTGAGGAGAGATTGAATTCAAATCAATTCTACTGTAGCATTGGCTAAGGCCTTGCTCCGTACTAAAACGAGACATCGTTGGGTCCAAGAGAGAAGGTTGCAACCAAGGAAAATGCAATAGTCTGAGGTAGATTTTCGATCATCAGGGCAACTGTCTCAGTCAGCATTAAGAGTTGAAATGAGGGGCTGGGTTTGATAAGAAGACCATAAGAATACCATCAAATAACTAAGAGAAGAGAAAGCAGAAATAGGATATGATATTGGTTTGGCAGATTGCATGTTTGTCCAAGTGAAAAAGGTTAGCTATATATGTAACGTTGTTGAAAGAGGTAAAGACCAGCAGAGGAACATTGGATTTCAACACCTAGAAAGAAGTTTAAAGAGCCGAGATCCTTGACGGGAAAGTCAAGAGAAAGGGAGCCAAGAAGGGCAGCAATGGCATTGCTTCTTATATCATTCAATCATTTTTTTTAAAAAATAAAGAAAAAAGAAAGTGTAAACCATTTAATATACATTACGTTAGATAGTGTAATATGAATGTAATAAATTGATGCGGAAAATAATATTACTTTTAAAAAAATAAAAAGAAGAAGAAATACAAAAAATAAAAATAATGCTACTTTTCACTTAAATTAGATTATATCAATTAATTTGAGGTGAGTGCAATAAATAAATGAAAGTGTAAGATTAATAGATTATCAAACAAAAATAAAAAGCCAGTACGATTGGCGTTTGAGGTGGTTATGAAATATGAACATCTAGTGGGCCGTCGTTTTGTCTGTTGAGATAGGCTGAGTGCCCATAATGGGCTTGAACTAGAAATCGAAAGGGTTGTAGATCGAGTTGATTTTCAGGAGGTCAAGCCCACAGGTTTCTTATGTAGCCAGGTGCTACACCCCAAGCGGACGATGGCGAAGGTTCCCACACGTTTCCATTTCACTTTCTGGACTATTAAACTGAAGTGCCCCAACACATTACACATGTGTTAAACGACTACAATTTCGGCCAGCCAACACAATAATAAATAATAATATTAATATTAAATAATAAAAAGAAATACACAGTCAACCACTGAAGCCCTGACCGCACGGAAGATAGCTCGTTTCTTCTGCATGCGTATACATGGATCCCCGGTGAGATCATACCACTTAATTGCATGAATTTTACTGAAATTTTGGCAGTTTATAGAAAATAGGTAGCGAAACTCATTTGCCTTCTGGACAAAGATTATTATTATTATTTTTCTTTTTTAAAAAAAAATTGGATGGAAAAGGAGGAACTTTAATTTTTATTTTTAATTCGGTCTATATGAGATAATTGTACCGATAGTCCTTGAGGTTCATTCTGCATGTGAAAAATACATATTTTTTAAACAGTAATGACAAATTTTGGAGAGACACGTGCTTTTTTAATAAAATTTCAACTTGGAGGAAAAATATGTCATTTGCTTCTAGAAGTTTATGATTCTAATGCTCTGTTTGTTTCGGCGTAAAATGATTTTTGAAAAAAGATTTCGGCATTTTTCCGGTGTTTGGTAGGAGCAAAAATAATAGTCAACCGGAAAATGATTTATGTTTGACAAAAAAATGCTTAATGAATTTCAGAAAATGATTTACGCTTTTTAAAAGCGTAAATCATTTTCAGAAGACGTCAGATGCATTCGATCTCTTTTAAACGACTCAGTCGACTTTCACGATCAAGCAGTCGACCACCACTGAAATCTTGCGGGTATCGGAATCTAACAACATCTGGTCAATGTTGTCGGAATCCGACCACCTTCGCCGGAATTCGGTCAATCTAGATTTTGGCAACCAAACTGGTTGTATTCCGGCCATTTGGCCAGAACGGCCGGATTCCGGCTGGTTGGCTGGACAGATCTGGCTAGAAAATCCCGGTCAGATCTCTACCAACTGGTCGGGATCTGGCCATAACTGCCGGATTTCGGCCTACTAGCTGAATTCTAGTGGTTCTGGCAGTATTCAGGCCACTTTCTCCGAAATTCGGCCTTTATTTCGAATTCTGACTATAGTAGTCAGAATCTAGTAAAAGTGGCTGGAATCATGTCGGTCAGTGACGGAATCTTGTCACAGATGATTTTTATATTATTTTACATTAATATTTATATGTTTTGAATAAAAATTGATTTTTATAGGTTAATATGATTGAATGAAAATATAAAAAAAATATTTGTGATTTTTCTTACGCGCCAAACACCGAAAAATGCTTTCGGCGAAAAATATTTTTCAGAAAAATGACTTCCCTAAAACCATTTTACGTCGAAACGGAGCATAAGCCATGTTGATGCAATTTTTTGGTCTGGTGACGTGGCATCATAAGGGACGTCCCCTTCGCCCGCGATTTGGCCTGCAAAACAAGAAAGGCCTGCCGGGGGTTGGCCGGCGGAGCCTCCTCCGACGATCAAGTCAGCCAAGTGTTTACATGAAGAAGAGAGAGAGAGAGAGAGAGAGAGAGAATGATAGATTCTGCTTTAATAATTTTGATACTCCCTTTCTTGACGAAGGGTGTTTCTGGTCACCAGTCACCGTTCTGAATTTTTGTTTTGGTAGGAGCGACCATGTCGTTCCCACAGACGGCGCCAAATATTGATGCAATTTTTTGGTCCGGTGACGTGGCATCATCAGGGATGTCCCCTTCGTGACTGGTGACCAGAAACACCCTTCGTCAAGAAAGAGAGTATCAAAATTATTAAAGCAGAATCTATCACTCTCTCTCTCTCTCTCTCTTCATCATGTAAACACTTGGCTGACTTGATCGTCGGAGGAGGCTCCGCCGGCCAACCCCCGGCAGGCCTTTCTTGTTTTGCAGGCCAAATCGCGGGCGTAGGGGACGTCAGGGCCGGCTCAATGTATTTTGGGGCCTTAGGCAAAACTTCAAAATGGGGCCTTAAAAAAAAATTTAAGTAAAAAATAAAAAATTAATATTATTATTATATTAATTAAACACTAAGATTTCACGACTTTTAAGTTTAACGCTAAGATTTTTCAAGTCATTAGTTCCTTCATTATCTAGTTGCATTCTATTAGGTTTTGAATTAAACAACTTGTAAACAAAAACAAAATATTCTATCTAAATCTTTTGAATAGACTAGTCATTTTCTATTAAGTTTCTATTTAATAAGTTACCATGGGCTTATTATATTGGGGCCTTATTAAATTAAGTCATTTTTTAAATTATTTATTTAGAGGCCTTAAGTTTTATGAATTTTTTTTTGGACCTTACTAAAAAAATTTTGGGCCTTAAATTAAAAAAAAATTTGGGCCTAGAATTTTTTTTTTGGGCCTTATCAAATCGGGGGCCCTAGGCGAGTGCCTAACTCGCCTAGGCTTTGAGCCGGCCCTGGGGGACGTCCCTGATGATGCCACGTCACCGGACCAAAAAATTGCATCAACAAGCCTACTTATCCAAGATAGATGTACCCTATACTCTCTCTTTTGGACCCCTTGAATTTCAAAAAAGTTTGAGTAATTTAATTATAGTGACTTCCAATCTCGAAATCTCCTACTTGTATCCAAACTGTAGAAGAAGAAGATTCTTGCAATTATAAAAGCTCCTGTTTGAGTAAATGAACTCCATCTAATCCCCTCACAATTCCTTAATGGATACAACCATAGTTCTTGTCTTTGCTAGTTTTTTTTAGACGAAATTATTCCTTTGTATGTCAAAGATTGTCTAGATATTCTACTAAGTAGTATATAGATGGATTTTTATTATATCAACATTAATTATCATTTTAAAAAAAATATTTGATAAATATAATAGCTGTTAGAGTGAATAAATGTCGAGTTGTTAAAATGATAGCGGTTGATAACTAAAATCATTTAATTTAAAAATTATAATTAAGATTAAAAAATTTACTCAGTAGAAATTTTATCAAAAAAATCCTACATTTTTCTAATTCGGACCCAAAAAAGACCTCGTCGATGTACAATTCGAAGAGGCATGGATTGCTCCAAACATTTTCCTACATCGTGCTGTAGAGAATATGAGCCCCAATGGCGCTGACTGGGTCTTCGGATTTTTGCTTTGCCAAAATTTCCTCCTTCAGAGTCTCTCCACTAGATTCCTGGTATTTTCTCTGGACGCGTTGAGACAAATTTCTATGAAAAAGTCAAACTCTCTCTGCGTGAACTTTCTTTACTCAGTCATCTCTCCCGTCTCCGTCGTCTACCTTGTCACTACCACCGAACTGAAGGTTCCAGTTCATACACTGTTTCCCTCCGTTTCGCCTATTCGATTCTGGCCCAAAGGAGAACATAGCTTCGGCTTCGTAACTTTGTAAAGTTTCAGGTTGTGCTTTCTGGGTCGTTCAAATAATCGGATATGCTTCATGGGTTTGTGAAATTGAAGCTGGTCGTTCTGTTTTGTGTCTGAAATTGGATCAACAACAATGGCTGGGCTGCTGAGAAAGTTGCGGCCTGCTGTGCCTGCAATTCCTGACAATGATGATGACGGAAACGTCGACACCGATTACTCAATAGCCTTGGAGTACCATGGCCCCCCTGTCTCCTACGATATCCCCAAAGTAATCCCAGTTGACATTAGCCAAGTCCCAGTCGCCGCTCCAATTTCCTCGGCCTCTCTGTTGAATAATCTCTCACTCCCGGTGGTCCAACCAATCGTAAAGTCCAGACCTTCAAACCGGAAATCGTCAACGTTCGGTAACTCCAGTGGATTAGCTTGTGAGAATGGTTATGGTTCTGAGTCGAAAGCCAAGTTATCAGATGGAAATGAAAGTTCCGGTACGTTGGGATTTTCTAGTGATGACAAGGAGGAGGAGGGTGAAGGTTTTGAAGGTTATATGAACCCACCAGCAGAGTCTGGTTTAAGCTCGCGAGCGCATTCATCTGAGGCTTCCTCTTGCGGAGAGGATGATGGGAACGATAAAGCTCCTCGCCATGTCAAAAGGCCGTCAATTGTGACATTTCGTGACCCCCATGAAGAGTCAATTCGTTCTGAGGAAGGAGGAAGTGTTGTTAGCGTGAGCCCAAAGGTTGCGAGAAATGTGAAGAAAGGGGTGTGCTATCGATGCCTTAAGGGAAACCGGTTCACCGAGAAGGAGGTTTGCATTGTTTGTGGGGCTAAGTATTGTTATAATTGCGTGCTGAGAGCAATGGGGTCGATGCCAGAAGGAAGAAAGTGTGTTACTTGCATTGGTTTTAATATCAATGAGAAGAGGCGAGGGATGCTGGGGATGTGTTCTAGGATGCTCAAGCGGCTGCTCAGTGATTTGGAAGTTAAACTGATAATGGAAGCTGAGATTTTGTGTGAAGTGAATCAGGTACCACCAGAGCTTGTTTTTGTGAATGGTGAGCCACTTAGTCAAGAAGAGCTTGTTCAATTGCAGAACTGCAAACACCCACCAAAAAATCTACGACCAGGATGCTATTGGTATGACAGACTATCTGGTTTGTGGGGAAAGGTGAGCATCAGGATCTATCATGTAGTAGTTCATTTTTTTTCTTTTTTTTTCTTCCTGTTCTCTTAACTGTTAAACTCAATTCTTTTGCACCACAATGGAATAACTGTTGTCCCTTGATTGAACAGGAAGGACAAAAGCCTTCCCAGATTATTAGCCCCCAGCTGGATGTTAGGGGCATCATCAAGCGAGAAGCAAGCAACGGAAACACAAATGTATTGATAAACAGTAGGGAAATTACGAAAGATGAGCTCTTGATGCTGAAGGTTGGTCCGCTCGATGCACTCTGGTTCTTTTGAATTGTAGTTAGCATTTAAAACATATAGGATTAAAGCGTTAAATGTTTGCAGGTGGCTGGGGTGACATGTGAAGGACAGCCTCACTTTTGGGTAAGTGCTGACGGGGAATACCAGGAAGAGGGGCAGAATCATATAGAGGGTAGAAGTAGAATATGGGACAAGGTATGTGTAATTGCTGATGTGTATTGCCATGCTTGTTTTACCTATTTCATCTTCTTAGACTTAAAATAAATGTGGAAATATCCTCTTTACAGACAATAACAAGGCTGGTTTGTGCGGTCTTATCTCTGCCAGTTCCTCCTGATTCTAAAAATCATTCTGGGGGAGAAGTGAATGGAGTTATCGCAGACAACCTTGAGCAGAAAAAATCACTTCTTAAACTTCTTTTAGTTGGTTATGACAAATCTGGCACGAGTACCATATATAAACAGGTAAAATATTAATGGAGGGAACTAACTTCACTTCAAACTTAAGCTATAATTTATGTTTGTGATAAATTAAACTTTGGTGACACCCCTAGCTTAGTTCTTCACCATTAATGCTCAACCTGCACTATAAATATGTTGATGTCCTCGTGCATTTGTGATGGCAAAAGTTAGATTAGTCTATCGGGACATTAATTCAATTCTCTTTACTACAGGATTATATGTTAACATGTAATAGAATTAAAGCTTATTTCAAGTAACTCTTTTTTCTCCCTTTTTTCCTTCTAGAATTATGATCTATACATATTCTTTTCATGTATACTTTTCTATCATACTGGATTAACTAGAGCAGAAAACGTAATGCTAACTTGAACCTTTTCACTAAGCGGTGTTAAAACACTTGCTAATAAAATGTGGCTTTAATACAATTAAAACCTGAAAACTCTTTTCCTTTGTTGAAGGGTCCTTAATATTTGGTGACACTAAAACCCTGTTTACTTGCTTATGTTAGGCCAAGCTTCTGTATGATGTTCCCTTCTCTGAAGATGAGAGACAAGCTATTAAGTTTGTGATCCAAAGAAATTTGTACTTGTATCTCGGTATACTTCTTGAGGGGCGTGACCAATTTGAAGAACAAAGTCTGCTTGAGAAGAGGAAAAGACGTGGTATCGATAACTCCGGGCCTTCAGGTACGTTGAGAGTTGGTCTACCTAATTTTCTTTTCCCTTACGCATAGCATGCTATTTTGTCAATTTTTATCTGTAAGAATTATGTTAAGGATATGTAGAAGAGGCATAAAGTGTTTTTTATTTTTTTGTGAGTAAGAGGCATAAAGTTTGTTTTTCATATATCAGTTTGAAGTTTAAACAAATGAACTTCTGATGGGAAAGGAAAACCTGTTAAACAAGTTTCCTCCTCCTGTTTCTCTATGATGTCTTCGTTTAACCAAATGGCCATTGTGAATTCTTCACCACAGCTACATGAGTTGGATTGGATTCTTCAAGTCTCCAGTTGGACAGAACCACATCTTGACCATCATGTACTGTAGAGGCCAAGTGGTTGATCACTTAAAACTGTTCTGACTTTAAAAAAAAAAAAGTTCTTTTTTCTTTATTCTTTGTTTGACCTTGAGAAAGTACATGAAGTATATGTCAAGGATGGGCTCAAGGACATCTTGAGGTAGCTATTTAATTGAATTTCTATGTAATGGCTGCCATCATGGAGTAGTTGGACAATTTTGACGTAGACTAGGATATAGCAATGGGGAAGTTTGTGCATAAGCAGCATTTCTACTTTCCAGGGAAATATAATACTTTCTAAACCGTTTAAAGGAAATAAAATTCAAATGTGAAATTGGGTAGTATTCTGGATTTAGAGCTCTTTTTACTGCTAAAATTACATGAACGTTTGGCTCTTTTTACTGCTTAAAATTCAAATGTGAACCATTTTATGCTTCAAATGAGTTACAATGTCATTTAGCATGAAGATTTTGACGTCAGTAATTTCCGTATCTAATTTTTTTTTCTGTTAGCAGCAGGTGATACAATCCAGATTGATGATACAACAATCTATTCCATTGGTCCAAGAGTGAAACGTTTCTCAGATTGGCTCCTCCAAGTTATGGTGTTGGGTAATTTGGAGACCATATTTCCAGCTGCTACTCGTGAATATGCACCATCTGTTGAAGAGTTGTGGAATGATGCAGCCATTCAAGTGACATATGGCCGGAGGAATGAATTAGAAATGCTACCTAGAGCAGCTACTTATTTCCTAGATCGGGTGAGACATGCTCTGTCATCCCTGTCTCTAGTTTCAAAAGACATAAATCCTTGAATAGGCTCCTTTTTTTTTTCTGTTTTCTTTTTCAATCATATATATCCCCTACGATGGATTGTTGATGATCGTTGGTTGTATTCCCCAAATTTTGCTATTATAGCTTGATCCACAGTGAATAGTAGAATAATAGTAGGAACTCTTATCCCTTTTGAAAGGATATCCTCCTTTCCTTCAGCTCCCATAATCGCTCAGTGAACTACTTCTTGCCAACCATTCTTGATCACTTCAATGGTCGTTAATGTATAGTGTGTTTAATTTGGATTATACTTCATAGGATTTGTTTTTACTCTTTCTAGAGGGGAGAGGGAGAGGAGGGGGAGTGGGGTTCAGATTTTCTTGTTGGATTGGAATGAAAATTAGAGTGGATTAGAGCTGAAATTGGAAGTAGTAGTTCTGTTATTATAGTAAATACTTGAACAAGCTAGGCACTGGATTTGACTAGATTGATTCAGTCATACTTACGAGTTAGAAGATTACGTGAATCCAATTAGTGCAAGAAACTCGAGTTCATTGCTGAAGCTAAGATCTGTATGATACGTTCAGAATTTTAGGGCTTAGGTGGCAGCACACGTGGCAGTACCGAATCCCCAAGACAGTAGTGAATAAGGAGTATAATCTCCATATATTATTTCCCTAAGTGTTTTAGCTAATAAGGAATGTATTTTCCATTAATTTATTTTCCTGCATTATGTTATGATGGCTAGACCTAATTCTTTTCCTGCTCAAGGCACTCTCGAAGTAGCTCATATCTCCTTTTCTTTGTTCTTTTTATTATTTGATTGCATCACTGTACAATCAACAGGTTCTAGTCATTTAAGTAGTGACTCTGCCCTTTAGATTTTGTGGATGAATTTGGATCTTTGCTATTGTTATTTTCTAATATTTATGTTCCAAATGCAGGCCGTAGAGATTTCTAGGACAGATTATGAACCTTCTGACATGGACATCTTGTATGCTGAGGGGATTACCTCATCTGATACCGTTGCTTGCATGGAATTTTTATTTCCCAAGTCATCACGTGATGAATTAGTCGACTCTGCCTATCAGCACGATCCTTCAATAAGGTCAGTTCTCCTATATATTCATTAATGGTTTCATTTATGGCCATAAATGCCTTCATCATTATCAAGTTTGAACATGGTAAAATCTCTTCATCACTGTTGTCGACTATTTTCTGCTAAACAAGTTTTGGGCAACGCAGTTTAAGTTCTTACTTGTACGGATGCCACTTGATCCATAGATCAAAGCTTAAACTCAAGGAAACTGCAATTTGGCCTTTCATATCATGATATTCAATTTAAACTACACTTGTCTGACCATTTCTCATTGTTCTTGAAAAGAAAAGCACTAGTTTTCATCTCAGATACTTGAGCTTCAGGCCATTTCTCATGGTGGCAGCTCATGTTGAAAAAAATTCACTGTCAGTGTTTCTTTTTTGTTTTTTTTCATAAAATTATTTTTAATTTCTTAGTAACAGAAACTTGTTTGAAATTCTTGGAAATCAAATATCAATTATTTTCACACTAAACCATGTATGTTTATGAGTTGCGTAGAGAATGGGATAGGTGGTGCTTAATTGATTCACATGTATTTGCATGAATTCTTTTTTTAAAAAAAATAAATAAATTACCTCACCATATTTTTGCTTACCATTTTCAGGTACCAACTCCTCAGAGTGCATCCAAGAAGCCTAGGAGTAAACTGCAAGTGGTTGGACATGTTTGAAGACGCTGATATTCTGGTATTTTGTGTTGCCTTGACTGACTATGATGAATGTTCTGAAGACTTTAATGGAGTCTTGACCAACAAGATGATGGCCAGCAAGCAGCTGTTTGAAAGCATAGTCACTCATCCGACCTTTGAGAACAAGAACTTCCTGCTGATTCTCAACAAGTTTGACCTGCTTGAGGAAAAGATCGAACAGGTGCCTCTCACACGATGTGAATGGTTTCATGACTTCAAACCCGTTACCAGCCAGAATGTTCACAACAGCACGAACCCTTCTTTGGCTCAACGTGCTTTCCACTATATAGCAATGAAGTTCAAGAAACTGTTCCATTCTCTTACAGATAACAAGTTGTTTGTTTCCCGAGTAACTGGGTTGGAAAATGATACGGTCGATGATGCTCTCAGATATGCAAGGGAGATTGTGCTGTGGGAAGAAGAGAAACCTTACTCCATTACCGACATGTATATGTCCTCTACCGAGGCAAGCACCACCACATGATTTTTTTTTTTTCTTTTTTTTTTTGTATATACACACGCACACTCGATCGAATTGAAACGTGCATGTATAGGAGAATCCCATAATGAGTCCTGTGTTTTGGTTTTAGATATTTTTGACATGTATCAAAGGGATATTTCCAAAAAGTTGTAGCCCTTTCAGATTTATCAAGTAAAAGAATATGTTAATATTTCTGTCATGACCCTGTGATATTTTAGCAAAGGTGACAAAATATCTAGGTGTGGGGATGTTAGACACCTTTTCTTGCTTTTGATGATGTTGCTTTCCTGTGGTAACGTTTCTGCTTGCGTATCATTTCAAAATCTTCCACCCACGCATAAAACACCAAGAGGGAAAATGGAGGAAAAGCCAATGGAAACAAGCTAGAAGAAGCATGTGTCCGTTTCCTCTTAAACCCATAATTTGGGCTTAGGTTTTCCTACTAGGTAAGTTTAAAAAAGATCAAGCACTAGATGCATATTCAAGTACAAAAGGGGTGGGCATTTATGTTTGTTTATGTGTTTTGGGTCGTACGTGCTTTTTGTTTTTTGTTTGAAAAGATGTAACATTAAAGTGAAAAGTAAATCACATTATTCACATAGATCGACTGCCTTGATTGGAACCTTGTAAACGAAATATTCATGTTTGCACCCAAATCATAAACATGGCAAAGAGATAATATGCATTAATGGAAGCCGAACAAGAGAGATAGGCATTTCCGGCCAGTATCGTGGCAATTTCTCCATTCTGCTTGCTTCGGCAAATTCTATCTATCCCTTCCGGTGGGTCTATAGACTAGTATAAACAGCAAGCTCAAATCTGAATACCATTCCACCATTATTGGAGTTGTGGGTCAGGCAAATCTCCCCACCAGCTTCTATAGCTTGGGAAGTTGTCAGCCCAGAGTGCAGGGCCCTACACTCTTCTCTCATTCATTCATTCATTCCCCCACCCGAATTCCCTGGAACTCTGGTCTGAATTTAACTATCAATTTTAGCAGTTTTTGTCAATTTCTCTAGCAATTTTTTGGGGTCCTCCGCAGTAAATATAGAAAGTCTCTGTAGATCCACCTGTACGAACAAGGCTTGGACAGCCCGGTGAGCCTTCTAGGCCTCTTTTACATTTTCTACCGTAATTTAGACAGAAAATTGCTGATCATTTTCTTACAAAAAAAAAAAAAGCAATTCATTTTACATGGGCATAGAAGTATCAACTTTTACAAGCAATATTGTCTAAAACAACTAATGACTACATTAATACACGAAAACATGTTCACTTAAAAATCATCAAAGAAAGCACGTTGGAACATATATAATTCCCTATCTTCCTTTGCATGCTCTCCTTGGCATCGCTGGCTCAGCAGGGCGCAAACCGGTCCATAAGCAGACACACGGTGGCTTCCGACAACATAGTACTATTATTGTCTCTCTGAACCACTCTGCCCTCCTTGCCAGCAGCTTCCTTTGCTTCTTCAACTTCCCCTCCTTTTTTGGCTTTCGAAAAGAGTAATAGCTTCCGGGCCTTAACCTTCTCTCCGAGCTTTGCAAGCTCCCCCATCCACGTCTCTACCCGTGCAGACATTCTCCGACTCAATCACGTAGAGCTAGAACAAACGTTGTTGTTTCCTTTTGCTTTCTTCTTCTTCTTGTTGAATGAGCTTTTGAGAGGAAAAGGCACAAAGCTGGTGGGTTATATATACATAGAGAAGAAAAATTGGGGTGGCTGTTTTGGAGGCAATGGTTTTTGTGTGAACAAAATCGGGGTGTACGTGGCCGTGTGGGCGCACCTGGGAATGGGGTGGCGGTGGCACACAGGATATAGTTCTAGTATATTCCTTCATAGAACGACTGGCTGTGCATTCTCGGAATGATTTCACGCGCGCGTCGGCATACGGATATAAAAAAATCTTTTATAATTTTTAGTTATTTTCTTAATTAAGTATTTTATATTTAAAATATTAATTTAGATTCTATGGGCACACCCACTCCAATACTACAACATGATGGTGTGCGCCTGTAGTTTCTGTTCGTTATTTATCCTTTCTCCCTTAATTAATTACGACAGCATTCTTCAAACCAAAGTTTCATGGCAATAAGTTAAAAACTTGTTACAACGAAGTTAATTACCTTACATATTTTTTTTTTTATATAGATTAAGTTAATTACCTTACATTCAGGGTCTCAAAATTAAGTATTATCTAGCCGGTTGATTTGGTTGATGGCACGGTGAGATTCGGACACCTAGCTGCAAGAGGGGAGTAGGAACAATCAGAGATTTGTCGATGGTGGTACGGTGGAAAGATCTTAGATGCTTAATTAAGTTAAAAAGGGTGGAAGATGAATTGCTTGGAGAATAAAAGTTAAAATCTTAATAGTGAAAATGATTGTGTTATTATACCTAAAATGATTACATATCTTGTCCTTATGACATGTTATGATCTTGGTTAGGTGTCGTTCACCGATGAGGCATAACCCTAATCACGCATGATACCAAATTACGTCATTGGCTTGATGTGACGCCAAATTACAGCTTACTGTATGGCAGGTTATTGCCATGACCGAGGGTAGAAATACACTCCAATTTTATTAAAAAAAAAAAACCCATATAATTCTTTTAAAAAAAAAATGCTATTTCCACTCTTGGCCATGACCTGATGTTGCGACAGATCCTGCATTCGTTGGGGTTAGGCCAAGACTAGGGGGCAGATTCTCTAGGCCACTTGCTTAATGCAACTGTTGTGTTGGGACTTTGGCTTTCATGACCAGATCAAGGTCCATGCATGGTTTGAGTTTAACCAATCTGACCCCAATCGTCGACTCCATGCCTGCATATTCGACCTAGGTTGGTCGAGTGGATATATGATATATACTTGCCCTGTAGTTGCCCAAATTTAAGGAGCAAAATTTATAGCGTGGCACACATAATACAACCCATAAAATTGGTGTTTGAAATAGATCTATTAGTAATTAAAAAAAATTCGGACATTCAAATCAGAATGTAGACAAAAACAAATTATATTGACAATCACTCTCATAAGCAGTAAATATTGACTCTGCATTTTGTTGTAGAAGCTCGCGCGTATATACTATGAATGTATATATAGATTCTCTACTAGTTGCACAGAAAAACAATTTTTTTTTTTTTTTTTTTAAAAAAAATTAAAATTAAAATTGGCATCCTTGTTGAAAATGTGGTTAATCACAAAAAATGGGCCTTAACCTATCAAACATTTTAAGCTTCAACAAAGGCTGCTATTTTAGGGTCCCATGGTCAGCCTCTCCCTCTGTGGTAGGGAATAGGGATTGTCTTCTTCCTCCCAAATATGTCTCTCTACTTTTATCTTTCTTGAACAATCACGTGAATTCCACTCCTATGAATGTGACCACAACGACACTACATTGATTCCAGCAATATTCTGCTCTTTCTTAGAAACCTCACATAAAAACCTGCCCCATTTTTAGGACCCGCATTTTTTTATACGACTTCTAATACAATATAAATGCAACACGAAATCAAAGGGTTAGAGTTGATAAGTCTAACCGATTTAATTAAATAGGTCAAATTAAGTTGACTTATATATAGTCATACTTGATACTCCCATGTTTCTTAAAGAGAACAAGAATTTGTACTACCCCTACCATATCCAACGGTGGTAGTACAACAGCTTCCCATTCAACCTATCCAATCCATAACTTCAGGCTTGATTGTTGACAATTTGTTGTGGCTAACCATGCGGAGGCTGCACACCATGAATGAGAGTAGGATTTTTTTTTTCTTCTTCTACTAAGCCCAAACTAGGGAGAGGTTCATCCTCATCCATGATATTTTTTCAAAGATGAAGAAAAGTTCATTTATTCAACTTATTTTTATTTAGATATCAAGAGCGACATTTACAAACATCTTCTTTTTGGCCCACGTACACATACCATTTCACAGGTGAAATGGAAAAGGCCCAAAAAAAAAAATAAAAAAAAAATAATTGATAAAGTGGGCATTATTTTTCAAGCACTTAAGCACTCAAGAAGCATAGAAATGGAAGCCTCAGAATAGAGCACCACAGGCGAGTTGACTCGCTTGAACCGGCTAAAAGCTTGAAGCAACCCAGTTGCGGCCTCTTCCTTGGGTTCAACCTTGTGGCTGGATTGAGCATGATTGGTAGGGCTCGAGCCATTCGAATGGAGAGTTTGACCCTTTTCTTCCAGCTTGGTCACCTCATTAGTCCAAATATTAACCACCGCAGACATGACTAAAAATCTTCCTTAATTGGTGGCAAAAACAAACAAATTGAAGAAGAAAATGACGCTACAAGTGTGCTTTGGAGATATTTTGGAACTTTTGGATCGTTGATATTCTGAGCCGTGAAGGGAAGTAGGGTTTATATAAAAGAAGGTTGAGAAGTGAATTAGAAGGGTGACGTAACACAGGCGGCGCACGCGTTCTTGCTCTTCTATCTGTGCGCTTTGAAACAGAGAGCCAGTTTCGGTCATCTTTTTTGTACCCACAGGAAGTCCCAAAACCAGAGGCAGTCCAGAGCAAGCTAGTTGTATCTTACTTTTTTTTTTTTTTTTTTTGTTTTTTTTGCCAATAGTAGGTGTTGAAACTCCAACTCCTATGCATATCTGATACAGGGGTTTAGCACACAATTATTATTATAATAATAATAATAATAATAATAACCTATTTCTTCGGAAGAAAGAAATAACTCTCTTCTTAGAGCATTCCTAGCAGCTTCCCTTCCCTTCCTCTTCATTTTCCCTAAATGTAGGGAATAAAACTACTTTTTGCTTCCCTATCAAAAAACATCCCACAGCAGCTTCCCTTCATTTTTTCCTATATCATTAAAATATTATTTTGTTACTTTTACTTTAATTAAAAGTAAGAAAAGAAAGAGATAAAGTAAGAGAGAGATTATATTTTTAGAATAAACAATTGAATGGGATGTGAACAGTGCTTCCCAATGCATTGGGAAGCACTATTCACTTCCTAGGGAACAGATAATTGTAGGGAAGCTGCTGTGGGATGGTTTTTTTGACTTTCTTAAAATTTTCCCTAAAATTTAGGGAACAGATCCCTTGTAGGGAAGCTGCTAGTAATGCTCTTATTCTTCTTTCTCTTTTTTTTTTTTTTTTTTTTTTTTTTTATTATTATTATTATTATTATTATTATGCATAAGGTTTTATTTTATTGTTTTTAAGTTTTAACTGTATACATGATGTTATGTTATTCAAAACTTTTAAATGAAGTCATCATATGATATTATATACACTATTAAATATAACAAAATAAAATTGACCATAAAATAAATCAAAATCCTATACTATGTAGGACGAGCAAATAACAAAAGTAATTTCTTACCAAAAAAAATAAAAAATAAAAAGTTCTTTCTGGGCCCATTATGAGAGGATAAAAGTGATGTAGCATAATTATTATTTTTTAAAATGATGTAACATCATCTACACTATTAAATGTAATAAAATAAAATTTTAACTATAAAATGATTCCAAATTGTTAGAAAAGATAAACAAAAGCAGAAAAACGAAATGCTCTTAAGGCGCATTACAACGTCGCTTTCTTTAAGAAATTATTTGCCCCCACCAGAAATATATGCAAAAGGTTACAACAAATATTTCTCCAGGATACAATAGAGCCCAGAATCCTCTGTTTATTTAATTGCGTTTTGCACAAACGAAAATTAAACCCGAACACTTTTAGATTTTTCTATTATATCAAGAGACAAACAGAGACTTTTTAAATTTAAAATACATAAGGTATCAGAAAAAACACTAAAGATAAAATGAATTTTGTTATTTCTTTTATTAATCACTGTACAATAGTTATTTCTGTATTTTTTTCTAATAATTGGACAGTAGTTACTTATGTATAATATTGAAATAACTGATAATCCTACCGTCCATAACTGCTTAAGTAATAGTCATAAACAGTTATTTTAACAGACACTTAAATCTGACCATCATATCAAATAATTATCTATGATTATTTAATAATAACCATTAGATCATTATTAATTAATCTCAACCATTAGATCAAATGTGATTTGACCTTACAGTTTATTTTAGATTAAATCACTAGATCGATTGATCATGACCATCCAAAATTAAAAGGTCATGATTAGATCGCTCTGAGCTCCGATGCTTTGTGCTAAGTGCCAAGTGCGCCATCAAAGCGCCCTACAGCCCACTAGCACACGCACGTGTCCGGTGCTTCGCACCGTACTAGAGTATACACAAAAGAGTATATACCCAAGCATTACTTTAAATGCATAAAGTATGTTGGGCCTTATAAATGCCAACTACAGTTTCTCTTTTTCTCCTGTGGGACTGTCTTCATTTAATGCTCTTTAACACCTTCCTTTTAAAACATTCCCAAGACACAAAATATATATATATACACATGTTAATTTTGAAAATAATTTTTAACACAAATGAAATGGAGAGATCCTTCGTTCCCATTTTAACACTCAAAAAGAGGAGATATCTGTAGTTAAACTAAGGAACCGCATAATAGCATGGAAACTCCGGTGGACCCTGTAAAATGAGAGCAAGGGAAGAACAAACACAACAATCCGCCATGAGTTCCCAACCACGGTCTCATTACTCATATCACTTATTTAGAACTCCACAATTTTAGGTATCCCAATGGATTATCTATTTGCAACTTTAAGTTAGAATAGATAACAAAAGTGCTAAAAAGAGATTCCATCAGTTTATATATTGCACCTCTATAATAATTTTTTCTTAATTCCATAAATAAGGCAACTCTATAAGTAGAGTTATACTATTTTCTTTTTTTTTCTTTTTTTTTTCTTTCTTTCTTTATCTCCGTTTGTTTGTTTGTTTGTTTTTTTTTTCTTCATTTATAGTGGAGATCTAAGGGAAAGTGTGTAAAGTAGTGAAGTTATCAGGCGGGACCCATGTGAAAAAAAAATACTATAGAGTTAAGAATAAATAATCGGATGTATTGTACATTTTAAAACTCATTAGTTAAACTAGATAAAATAAATTTTGATTAACTATTTTAGATTAAAAATACATAAACCATTGGGAGTGCTCTTAGTACTACTCACTCTATCGAACTTGCTACGATTTATATTTTTATTTTGTTTGCAACAATCACTTACAAGAAACTCTCCATCAGAAAAACGGTCTACATGCGACATTTCATGAGAATCGTCAATTTTTAACATTACCTGCAAACTAAACACGAATCCAACACAAAATTAACAAGTTAGAGTCAAGGGATATAACATGTTAACTTAATTTGGTCAAATTAGAGTCTTATACTCATATCTCAACACAACTCAAACCCGACACACGACATTTATGATTGACATAACCCACAAATTCAACGCAAAATTAATGTTTGGGTGAAAATGCCTTATCCATTTAATTAAATAGATCGAATAGAGTTGACCTATATAATTTTATACCTATATTTCAACACAATCCTGACCCAACATACAAACATGAATTGTCACCCTTAATATTATGCAAAATGCAACATATGCCTTTGTTCCTTAAGCAAAGAGAAAGGAAAGAAGAAAAGCCGGGGATTTGATCATACAAGCCCAAGCATGATAACAGTTGGAGCTCCAATGGGTCAGCTCATTCAAGCTCAGCAATGCTTTAGCTCAGACTGCCTCAGCTTCCTTGCAGGAATGACTCAAATGAGATCGGCACATGCTAGTTCCCTCGTCAAGCTTTCATAAACCAAGACTTGTGTTATATTCAAGAAAATTAGTCAGCCTGTTTGTAGGCATTGCCCAACCAAAGGTCTGAGCCAAGGTCTCTAGTGCTCAAGCTTGGCTCTTTGCACACTACCATTGGAGTCAATAGAGGTAATTTCTGGACAACATTTTAGTATTGAGGGCTGATACATGGGGGACGGTTTTCCGTCCCCCACCAATCATTTTTCTTTAGTATTTGCCTCCACTCCTAGTTATCATTGCAACCATCAACCGCATGGTTCTCCGAAAAATAAACAAGAAAAATAGTAGTAGAAAACGATGATGCCCAAAACTATGAATGCAAAATTGTTATCCCCAAGTTACTAAAACAAGTACCTACTTATCAAAAAAAAGTTACTAAAACAAGTACCTAATAAACTTAAGCTAAGTTAAATACTCATACAAATCTGTATTCAAACCCTACTTCATCGCATGTTACCCTCCCGCAAGACATCGATCATATTGTATATCCGCTTGTCGGCCTTTGACTGGACCTACGATTTCACAATATTTGCACAATTAAATAGTAAAGAAACAGAGCATGGTTAAACACAACACCGTAACCCTTAAACCCAACTCCAGTCAACAAAAACATGGGAGAAACGCAAAAGTTATTGCTCAAAATTCAACAAATATTCTTCTTATCTTTTTTGATAAGCAACAAATACTCTTATCACTGAAGGTGTTTTTGATATAGTTTTGAGACAACTAATTCTTTCTTAAAAAGATATCATAGTATTATCTTTGACCAATGAGATATTGCAGAAAAAGGTCAAAGAGGTAAAAATATAGTAGTTATAACTGCTATTACAGTTGGATTACATCGGAGTCTACATCGTTATTAATCATTAATGTAAAACATTATAACAGAAACAATCACCAAAGCAAGAGGAATGGAAGCATCAGTACCTTCTTAGCAAGGAATAATACTGCATCAATGGTACCCTCTGCATATATTGATCTACCACAAACGTTATGCTGAAACTCAAAGGAAACTCTGCAAGGAAAAAGATACATAACATCATTCAAAGCATATTAGCTGACACACAATAAAAAAATCCATGAGAGAGAGAGAGAGATATGACTGAGGATGTTGATTATTACGTTTGATCAGGTGATGTCAGATGATACATATGAAATGCATGACCTGACAAATACTCCTCTGGAACTCCCACCATCTCAAGTTGTGGCCTGGGATCCCGTATCATTTGTATCTGAGAAAAATGTTAAAAAAACAAAAAGATTAATGAAGATGCCAAAACTCCTCAAAAAACATTTGAGACAAACACTCGTTTTCACCGCAAAGCAAATGTGACCCAGACAAAAGAAATTAGAAATGATACTCTCCCATTGAAAAAATATTCCTACCAAATTGGAAAAATTAAACTTTAAATTCAGATGCTTCTAAAGATGCTTAAGACAATAAGCTGATGAAAAATAATTTAGATATCTGCCTGTCAGACTCTTCTATTGATTTAGGAAATAGCCAAAAAGCATTTTTATCCAAAATTCTGGTGCTCCTATTTATATAGCCTACAGTACACGCACACAAGAGGGAGAAAGGGACAAAGGAATAACACTTGGATAGAGGTCCTTTTGAAATCATTTAGTTCTTATAGTTAAATGGCCAATTAATACTTATAGCTGTCATCAGATAAAAGTGCTGAGATGATAAAATAATGAAGACTAGGCTAGAAGGCCAAGGATTCTAATCCTCTATTTCCCATAGAGCCTTTAACCGCTACTATGGAATGAATGTTGGAAACTATGAAAGGGGCAAGGGGACCACCTGGATTCAAGGTAGTCTAACTCAATTCTAACAAATTCCTCTATATTTAAAACTAATCTTTTTTCAGGTAAAATGAACACCTATGAGCAAAGCTTCCATAAACCAACACAAAATAGGCCAATTTAAAAATGTATTTGCAAATGCAAGCTCCAAATTCCAGCTTGGTCCACTTCTGTACAATTGATGCTGAACAAGAAAATTATGACAAATGATTAGCAAATTGTAACACTCCAGTCCCATATTAGAAAGATGAGAAGCCCACATAGAGTGGATGGTTTATAAAGAGACACTCATGGGTGCTAAGTCTTACATTGCTTACTTACTAAGTGAAATTGAACTTTATAAGTAATTCTAGGGAAGTTCTAAATTGACTAATCATTTTTGGGGTAATAGCGCAGTTGAGGCTAGCACTTTTCCTGAGTCGTTACACAAAATCCAGCAAATCTCACAAGAATTATTTTGGAGAAGGAAAAAGAATCTGATACATTTTTTTGATAAGTAACGTAAATTCATTAAAAGCACAAAAGGGCGCAACTGTAGTACACATGGAGTATACAAAAGAAAAAAAGAATCTGATACATATCAAAAGAATATTATACAAGTTCCTTTAACTTACTTGGTCCACATCAAAAGACACCCCCAATTTCTGGAAGCAAGAAATAACAGATTTGGCAGTTCCAGATGTGTCCATTTTGCTTGCTTGATGGGATTCCATCACCTAAAATTTGAAATGAATGCCTCAGACAGTGCTAATAATACAATGAAGTAACTCACACTCTAACATAAGATTCAATTGTTTTAAAGAATGGATGATGAGTAATGAGAGCTGAATTGCAAGATTAGTTAGTTCACGTAATAGGTGCAGTGATTAAGCATAGACTAAAGATTCATCAAATAAGAGACAAGTGTAGCACCATTGTAATTTTAAATTTATTACCAAGGCTTGGTTGATTTGAGTATTCTTATGAATGACCATCTTGAAATAGCAATTTACAGATAAGAAAACCCAATGAAGGGATTAGAACTACTTGAGCCCCTACCCTCCCAATGAAAATCGAGCGAGAGAGAGAGAGAGAGACCTGTAGGGAGTACCCAGAGAAGGCCCCAGGAAATTGCTCTGCCATAATTTCCATGGCTGCAAGAAACGCAACAACCTGACCAAACAACAAATTATACAAGCACGAAAGGAAAAGTTATAGTGTTAAACTATACACGATTAAGCATACTGATTTACAAAAAACAAAAAGCCAAGAGCAATGAATTCTGATCACCTGTTTACCCATTTGTGGGGAAATTACTGCATAAACTTTAAAGTCTTCTACTGTCTTATACAACAAGTCCCTGTCTCCACCAGTGGTTCCCATCACAAAGGGCACTCCAACTTTACAATATAGCTCTGCATTATCTACACATCCACAACATAAGATTTAAATAAGCTTAAAGAGATAAACTCAAAAGATGAATAGAAGAATTAGAGCCTCTGCATCAATATAGTAAATGATATAGAATTGGATCAAATTACTTTAACAAAAAAAAGTAGTATAATAATTAATTCATAACTTCCATATTAATTATTATATATTGATCCATTACTGTAGTAAAGTTGGATTATTGTAGGCACAGATTTGCACCACAAGCGTGGATTAAGTAGTAAGGCACAGAATCACACGGATTATATTATACTACTTTAACAAAAAGTAGTAAGGCACTGATTCGCACAAACATGGATTAAACACAGTTATTTTGAGTCAACTTTCTCGGAGTACTGATACAACATAGTTACAATTTACAATAAGTAAAACCACATAAAACAACAGACAGCCTTATAAGGTTAAGGAGATGGGTTTAGGACAGCCACAAACTAATTTAATTTCCCATACTTGATTATATAGAAGTAATATTGGATTCAAGATAAAATGGTGACTTTACTCTGTTGTAAGATCTTAAATCAAGGCGCCATTTGCCACAAAAGAAATTTCTATGGAGTCCAGGTTATGGTTTTGTTTTCTGTTTTTTCTTTGTGTCCAAATAGTATGTTCCGTAATTCTTACCATTTACCGCAGAAGGCACAGTGTAGTCCACCACAATCAAATTTGGATGTTCATTGAAGACAGATGCAAGGACATTTTCTCTGTCAGCTGGACCATGTACCACAATATCCTTCCCATGCACTTGCAAAGTTTGTCCAGACTCCTCTGCCGAGCCAAATGATACAGGAACAACATTAACTCCTGCAGAGTCTGCTGCTTTGATAACAGCCATCCCCATTTTGCCTGTACAACCATTTACCTGAAACAAATGTAGTAACAAGAAATGCATGAGGTGCATCATCTCAGCCATGAGATGCTACAAATAGTCTTAAAATGTACAACTACTCTCATCACAGAAGATTTACAAAATTGATCAATTTCGGGTCTCTTCACCGACTCAATAACAAGCATACAAAAAGTAATTCGCAGTGTTGTTAAATTATATGTCATTATCAAACACTCCTCAGTCGTCTCAACATCAACGAAAAGTGGCAAAATAAATCTGATACAAGCTGGAATATACTTTTAGGCAAAACCAATTATTATGTCAATCAGGGTTTAGAGCAGCTGAATGGGTCTCAAGTTGAACTGCAAAGGTAGAAATGAAGTTTGTGAAACTCATTTCCCCTCAAGCATTAGTAATTACTATAGAGGGTGTTATCGTCGGTTTACCATGATGGGAATGCTGAGGTTCTGGGACGACGTCGTTTTGTAGAGATTTTGTGTGGTTGACACGGAGGACGACATTGAGATGACAGACGATCTTGATCTTGATCTTGATCTTTGGTTCCGATGACTGCCTCCAGAGAAGAACCCCAGCTGGAGGTTCACTTTAAGCAAGGACGCCATTGTCAGAGGAGTCTACGAGAGAGGCGGATGTGGTCGGGGCTGGCGTTGGGGTTTAGGCTTGGGTATAAAACCCTGAAATGAATTTCGTCTTCTATGGAACCCTACTCCCAAAACCTCAGCTTTGGGCTCTACACTACAGTCGTTTTCTTGTGAGTCTTCTGGCGTACGGGCCCATTCCGGGACATTTGTTTCCCATCCCCCGAAGAAATCCACATCGCTTGCCTAGACACCCTTACATGCACTCAATTTGTGGAAGATGTTTCCTGACTGGGCAATGGCCAATGGGCAAGGGAGCGTTTCTCATATAATTTCTCATATATATATATATATATATATGTGTGTGTGTGTGTTAGTTATAGGAAAACTCCGGCAAACAAGTAAGATAATCAAATTTCTAATAAACAAGACTTAATGATGTTCAAGTCAAGTGGGAGGTTGTTATAATGATGACTTGCTTTCAATAAATCTTGTGTTAGCCCCCTCTTGTTTGATTAGTGGAGATGATTCAACTCCACTTTTATTAGTTCGTTGGTTCTCTTCTTAGCCACGTTTCTTGTTGGAGCTTTGATTCATAAAGAAGTATCACTTTATTTCATTGAGAAATAGTTTTTATTTATTTATTTTTTACTTATAAAAGAGTAGCACTACAACGTGAATATAAATTAGAGAAATGAGAAGAAAGAGTCTTATCCCACTTAGCATAGAGTGAATTTTTGGATGTATCGAGCCTTTTGGACTTTGAGTGATTTCCTCCCCGTAATCGTTTTGATAGTGAATTTTCTCATACTATCTCCTACCATGAATATACCTCACATTGAAAGAACCACTTAAATCTTCATATCTTGTGTGATTGATTGAACTTTTCTATCTTCTTATTTTTTTCGCATCTCATGGGTCTTGAAAAAATAGGACATATTTCCTAACACAAATAATCCAAACACAATAACAAATTTTCCCTTTATATCACGTCATGACATTTTTTCAAACAAAAAACACCCCTGACAATTGACTCCTGAACTCTTCCTAAAGATGTTCCGCATAATTTTCCTCATTCCCCTTCAAATAGGCTAAAAGACCACGGTGAAGCCACCATCCAAGAAACACAGTAAAGCTGCCAAAGTTCAAAATTATAAGATTGACCAGATGACGACCACATGCTTCCTTGAAGTAATGTATAACTTTGAGGGACACGCCTCGATTTCAGCCTTTAATTTCAGACAATGTGAAGTAAAAGAAAAAACAGCGTCTGAGAAGGCTTTCTCTTTGGAATTACTTGGCCTATTATTGAATAATTACAAGACCGACATCGACCTGCCTTCGCAAATAATGGATATTTACCAAAAACTTGTGCGGATGCAATTACCATTGTAGAACTAGTAATCGTCTTGAAAGCACATCACAGTATTCTCTCCTTCGGCTATCAACAAAATAGGTTTCAAACACCTCAATGGTGTTCACTGTGGGCAGCAAGCATGCAAGCTTATCGTATCAACATAAAGGCTTTTAATGCAAGCTGGCGGAGCAATCCCTTTCGAAGCAGTGGCTGATTTAACACTCGAGTCTGTGTTACACGTGATATGAGCCAATCTGGTAAGGTACTTCATGCTAACATAATATCTGTCTTGGAAGGGCTCGCAGTATATCTTCTGTCTGAAGAACTGCTGACCCCTTGAGGGGAAGCATGGGCCAAACATTGGATAGAGCCATCTTTGTAATTTATGCCAAATTATCTCACTGAAGATGCTCCTCGTTCTGCAAGGAAAAATCAGGGGGTTGTGAATTTATATGGTTTCTTGTAGAACCAAGTATGCCTTTTAGCATGACAGGTGAATTAAATATCACTGACCTACCTGAGATGCTCATGGCTCATTCTCTGAGAAAAATCAGGGGGTTATGCCATTATGAAGCCAAACATGGGGCTTGCTCCGGCAATAGGTCATAGGCAAGCAGAGATTGTGAAGCCAATTATGGGGCTTGCTAAGGCAATAGGTGCAATGGCTTCCTTGTAGACAGGCAAATGTTACAGACCCAAGTATGTCTTTTAGAATAACAAGTGAATGAAGTACCCCTGACATGCCTGAAACAGTATCTTGCAAAAAGTAATTTGAGACTGTAGCTTGAATCTAAAGCGCACAGACTTGACTTCAAATCCATGGTGTCCAACCTTCGTACATGTTGCAAAGATTATCTATGCTCGTGGCTTGCTTAAGTAGATAATCCACTTGCTCTGCAACACTAATATTTCTGGAAGTCCAACAAAGGTTCGCTGTTAATAATAATTCAACTCAAAACCTACTAAAGAGTTCCAAAGAAAGCAGAAACCTGTTGTCACCAATGTCTTGGCCGTCTAGTTTCATCTCAATTCGCCTCAAAACTGACATTGCATAAGTATTTTTACCTAGCAGTGACAAAAAAAAACAGAAAGTGACAACCGGGTCTTCTTTTCCCTCATTTGTTCTCAAGGGAATTAACACCCAACTTCCGTAAGCAATTAAGGGGAGAAAAGGGCAAAAATAATGAAATTTGTACTGAAAAAGTTTTAAGAACTAATTTAATTCCCTAAGTGACTGAATTCTCATCAAAATACCAGACCTTGTTTAGTTTTCCAAACTAAATAGATTTGATTCAGGAAAGATAGCGCCCCCCACCCAATAAAAATAATAACAATAATAATGCATGAAAACAAATGATATATGTATGCTTGATACTTACCCCTGCTTACTCGACCCTCACCATGTGTATTAGGCAGAGGAGCGTCACGATCTTCATCTTCAATCTTAGCTTTGTTCAATGAAAATATCTCATCATTACCCCCAAACTTCTCATCTGAGTTCTTATTCGCAGAGTGCAAACTGTCAGCAGGGGCAGTTACAGATTCATTGCTTGGTGCTGTCACAACTTCCAGAAATTCAATTGGCTCATTCATTGTCGACTTGACAGAACCTGTATCAATGACATTAACCTCCACATACTTGGATTCTGAATGCACAAAACGTGAGAGTTCTTGGAAATTAGTTTGAGAAAATGGAGCAGAGTTTTGATAACCTGTGGACCCATGCGAAAGCTGTCCAATCTCTTCTGACAGGTCATTTAAGCAATCTGGAACATTTTCTTCAGCTGGGCTAAAGCCATATTCAGAGATGCTACTGCAGATGCTATCTGGTGGAGATATCCATCCTTTATCTTGCAAAGAAAGTCCAGTAACACCAAGAAATTTTTCGGTGCTTCCGCTGTCAGATATGGAGAAGTTTCCTCCCTCCTTGTCAGTAAATTCAGTAGCATCACCAGCAAGATCTTCCCTTGACGCATCAATTCCCTGCGATTTTACTTCCTGGCTTTCTCCTAGTCCTTCAAGCGCCTGTCAGAGAGAGGGACAGAAAGAATGTATCCACTTTCAGTAATCTTACTATTTTAAAAAATATACTTTTTTATAAGTTTTTTTTTTTGTAAGTATTTTCAAAATATAGTAACATTAATATATAACCAACACGATTAATTTCAAAACTTTATAAATACTTTATGAAGATTGCCGGCATGTAGACTAGCAGTTCGTGCAAGCCTGGTTAACATGGAATAGAGTCCCTTCACCGAGAACGTAAGTGATGGTACCATGGGCTTAAAGGTCTGACAAGCCTCTCTAATTCTTAAACAATAAGACTGGTATATGGCTTGCCCATGAATGGGAGATATCTCTGTACTGGTCTCCCTTTCCCTAGCCATAGCATCAGTCATCGCAGCTACGTCTTTAGACAACATTGCTTCAAGTGGAAGAAGGATTGCATTTGCCTGCACAAGAAATAAGAAAATCTGAATATATTGTTGTGACTTCAGAGCAGACATAGATAAGCAAAACTTAATAAATAAATAAAAGTGATTCAATATGGTGATATCTGGAAAGTGAGTCCCCACATGTAAGCACCTGTTTGCTTACATAAGCAAGCAATCAGTGTCAGTACAAACAAATGAAAAACTTTTAAAAAAATAGTAGATAATAACAGCAAATTGGAAAACAAAGTAGACCTTTGAAAGATCTTCCATAAGAGAGAAGTGCACTGCAGCAGCTTCCTTTCCCAGATTGTAAACATCATGTAGGTCTTCTGTTATCGCCAGGACCTACAAGAATACAAAAACATTAGCGACATATAAAAACCAAGAAAAGAAAAATGTCAAGAATCCCTTGAATACAATTCATAAGTGGCCCAGATAAATCAAATTTAGCAAAAGAAAAGGAAAGAAACAGAAAAGAACAGATAAAAGGGACAGTATGAGGAATGGCCGAGTGCCTTCAGCTGTTCAGCATTATGGACTACTAAGACAAATTTATCAATCACCTTTTAATTCCTAACGATAATTAGAGTGGTATAACAAATAGCATCCATGCAAAACAAAACTTCCAATTGTGATCTATCCCCCATGCCTTGGCTAGGTGGCCAGCAAGGGTGCAGTGTGCACCCAAGCTGCCACCACGACAGCTATGTCATGGCTGTAACGCTCAATCTAATATGCTAATGCATCCAGTCACACACTAATATATCAAAAGTACCATATCCTCGATCATGCAATTTTAAAAAATAAGCTATGTAGAAGTTGAAATCATTTACCACATCATGCTATATACAGATATGGTAAAAATACAGAGTATCATTAACAAGAAATTTAATTAGCAACAGTTATCATAAAGGCCACACCTCTTCAAGCATGGAACCGCATTCAGAAGTCAAAGCAGTATGGCTCCTTGAAACACGACAGAATGCAGATAATGCAATACTAGCTTCATATGCACAATCCCTCATAGCAAGAACAGTGCTTTGTAAATCAGCTGTAAATGAAAAAATAGAATGTTACCCATAATCTACCAACAAATATAGAAGCGACATGCATGAGTTTCTGTGTCAGAGTGATATTTTATAAAGCAAACAAAAACAATGAACTTGTCTATGCCTAATCATGAAAGGAGCATAAGCAGGTTTATTTGTAAGGAAGTAGTGATGAATGTCAATCAAAGGCATGTAACCTGAAGCTGACTTTGCTTTGAGAGAGGCAATGCAGAGTTCATTAGTAGCAGAATATAAGCCATTGGAAGCAGCTTCCATGGCGCTCTGTGCAAGTTTCCATTCTTGTTCAGTACCTAAGATGAGGAACAAGAAAAATACATTCACCACTCATATGGAAGTGCAAATGAAGAGAATATAAGTTTACTGCTGAGGAATTTTGCAAACTAACGTGTAAAAGAATGATAGGTAACATCCAATCTTGTTAGCACATTCACATAAGCTTGCTGCCAAGTCCTGCCATCACCACCAGTCCTATAAGGATGAATCTCTCCTGGAAACCGGAAAATACCATCTCTAGATGCTTCAAAATCTAATATTGACATGCAAATTTTCATAATATCTGATGCCTTTTCTTTAGTTTCCCACAGCAATTTCCGTCGCCTCATCAAATGGTCATGGAATTCAGGAGGAATTCCTGAACTCTTGGTCGAAGCATTTCCAGTTGCACTAGCATTTGGGCCACCACAAGCCCACCCCATTGCTCTCTCGAGCTGCCCTTCTGCTGTAATACAAGTTCGGTCACAAGCCTGCAGGCACTCCATTGATCTAGCTATCTTTGACACAGCAGATTGTATATTCTCCAGCAATTTAGCTCTGCGTAGGCTTAAAATAATTGGATATGAGTTATCATCGCTAGCAAGGAATTTCTGGAATGTGTCCCTGGTACTATGGGTAGGTGTCAAGGTATCATGCATCCATTCCATCTGAACAATCTCTAGGCTAGTCTTCCGAAGAGACTCTCTGAGCTCATTCATCTGCCTTCTCATAAGGGAAGCTGCTGACCTTGCTGCTCTAGCTGTTTCATGAGCATTGCAGTATTCCTCGAGTATAACTTGAACCTTTTTCACAGCCCCGATGTCTTTTTTCACTTGATCAAGAGCAACATCCTTTATTGCCTCTGTTAGTTGCTTCAGATGCTCATTTTCTCTATCTAACAAAGCCACAAAAGCAGGGGAAACTCTTTCCTTCAGGTACTGACCAATATGCTCTTGAAGTTGGACCTCTAGCTTTTTCTTTACAATATTGAGGAGCTGGTCGAATCCTAGATTTTGATCTACAGATGAAGCTACGTCATGTATGCATGAATCAAGAAAAGAATCCACAATGACTATTTTCCAAATAAAAAGTGAATGGGTATCCAACAAGCCCCCAAACTTCCAGATATATTCAGATATTGGGTTTCCAGATCTCATCAAATCCACTAAATCAGGAATGTAATTTGAGTGAGAAGTAATAGAAACACCAAATAAAGACAATGATTTATCCATAGATTCCAATTCAGAAAAGGGCTTAACTAGTGTGGATAATAGCATCTTGCTTCTAACATTATGCTGCTCCCTCTCCTCGTCAGCAGAAATTAGAGACTGGAAATGGCGTTCTGAAGAAACCAAAGCATTTTTTATGTCAGCTTCTCTTTTTATGAGTGAAGAAGTACGGACATCCCTCTGGTTCCAAGTTTGATGGAGTTGGTCCAGCTGTGCCCTACAAGCTTCTTCCTGGGAGGCAAGCTCCTCTGCCTCCTCCCAAGAGAGATGATCCCTGCCTTTCACAGCTGCTTCTTCAAGAGCCAACTGCTGCTCGGTAATGATGCCAACCTTAATGAAGTAGTTCTGTTCCAGTTCAACCAAAGACGCCCTCTCCATTTCAACCTCAAGAAGCTGCTCCAGTGCCATGTCAATAGAACCTCTAATGTGGGAGATTATTCCGAATGCATCCATAACTTCTGAATTGAATGAAACGGAAGATCTTATAACATCTGGTAGAACAACTTCGGTCATTTGCCCGAGTAAACTCTTACAAGAAAGTAAACTGGTTTTAAAAATGGAAGCCCAATTCCGTTCAGAAGGATATTTTGAATGATCTTTATCTGTATCAATGCTAGGTATCTCTCTACCAATCAATTGTTGTAGTTCGCAAAGAAACCCTGCCAAGAGAACACATTTCTCAACTTGCGATTCGAACCCACAGAAAATAGTTCCAAAATCATACTGCAATCTATTGTTTGCACTTCCTCCTTTAGTGGAATCACTAAACATGTCGTGTATCCTACTCTTAACCTCATTATACAGAAAACTAACAGCTATATTCAAAACAGAGAACACCTTATCCTTCTTCTCTTCCAGCTCCCCTTGCAATCTTGCATCCCTTGTCCCCGCATATTTAGATTGCCCTGATTGGATGGAAGAAATAGCATCTTCTTTCCTTACAAGACCAGCAGACTGCATATATCTCATAAAAGCAGAGAGAACACGATCCTTGGCTTTTAATTCAGTCTCTGACCCAATAGAGTTGACTAGCCCAGCACACTCTTCTTCAACTTTCTCTATCTGTACTGCATACTTTTCAACTTTAAGACATAGATCACCATGCTTGTGTTTGACAGAATCAAGATTATCCCCACGTACATTCACCATAAGGTCTGAAGCCTGTCTTCGGACAAGTGAGAGGATCTCAGTGGAAAGTGCATTTACAGAAAGTTGTAGAACTTGAGCCCAGCCATGCACTGCACTGGTTGAAAGGTAATTTAGGGGTAGGATTCTTTGCAAAGCCAAAGAGTATGCTTGGAGTGCAGTTATGGCAGAAGACATTCCATCATCTAACTCAGATATGAGCTGAGAAACTTCCCTATCTATATCATGGCATTGTACTTGTGTGGGCTCCGGAACAATAGTTAATGGAACCCCTGCCACAAGAACAGCAGATGTAAGAGAAAAAGCATCTTCCATACCACTCAGATTTATGCAAGCATTTATTTCCGGAATCAAATTGCTTCGTAAAGAATCAAGGATCCTTCCATGCTGATCCATCCAAGTTGTTGCCTCTTGAGCTTTCTCGGTAACAACAGCCTTTGCTTGAGCAAATTCTCGAGCCTGAATTTCGAATGATGCACGAGTTTTCTCTGAATTACAAGTTGCTTCAGAAACAATTGACTTCGCTGATGTCTCATGCAGAACAAGGTTAGACCTTTCTTGATCAGCTCGATAAAAAAGAGCAGAGGCAAGCTCATATTGATTTATAACATCAGCAAATCTCTGGTACACATATTCTTAAAGTCAAAATAAAGTTCAAAATAAAAAGATAATTAAAAAAGTTCAAAAAAATTGTAGGCAGTACTCCCTCATACCTCAAGAGAAGATTCAATGGCTGGTAGAGTAGCCAATAAAAGATCATGATGTTCCTGATCACGATTAAAATAAATTTTTAAGTTCCAGATAAAAATATAATGGATAGAACACTAAATATGTTGTTGCATGCAAAGTGATAAACACCAGCCTGGCTACTGTGCCAGATAAACAAAAAAGACAATGCAAGAAATATGAGTAATTCAGTACAATCCATCACAAAGATATGGCAATGCAAGTGACAGTTGGGCTCCAGCCACCAGGATTGAAGAAAGAAGGAATAAAGTGAATTACTATGTTTACACGGTATTCAAGATCAACATATTCTGCATTTTCTTCAAACAGAGGAAAACACAAGCTCCAGTTTTAAAATGAACAAGTACCTGCAAGGGAACACGAATTTCCTGCACTCGTGATGCAAATAAACTCAAGCTAACAGCCAACTCCATGCCCTTTCTTTCTTCACCACCAATTGCTGCATCATCATGAAAATCTCCACGTGTCCATTCTACCAGTGGATTCCAAACAAACACTTCTAGTAACATCAAGAGTATGTCCTTATTCTTTCTCAAAACACTGACAACCGCTTCACAGTTTGATCTAAAGGTGCCTTCTATTCCAGTCAGCCCTAAAGCTGCTTCAATTGTCTGGGTAAGACGGAAGGGAACAATCTCTGGAACTTTTAGTCTTTGGCCTTTATCGAAACAAACATTATAATCAATATGTACAATATCTCCTTTAGAGAAATCTATAAGAATATTATCCAAATGCCTGTCACCCAGACCCAGAATGTGGCCCACCATGCTCATGGCTGCAACACTTCCTGAATACCTACAAGTCAAAACCAACTGATAGTTGAAGTGTTTCACAATTTATCGTGTACATAATTTAGTAAAAAAGAAATGTTTTCCAATTGCTCAACAATGTAACAATAAGATTCTTGTACAATAAAAGGAGAAACTAAAAAAAGAAAATCACAGTATAAGTCATTAACAGCCCAAAGTTTCTTTAGCCCAACTCTCAGATTTTGTCATACTGGTTCTCTTCCACCAATTAGTGCCTATTGAAACCAGGTACTTGACAGAAAAAAACACTAGCTCAGTAGCCAGCGGCACATGGTATGTCTCTAGGGCAAGGTCCAAGACATTAAGAACATCAAAATCAAGTTCACTTTTGAATTATTTGTCTTATTTATTGAGAGAAAGAGAGACACAGTAGGCACGGTTTAAATTGTAATGACAGTTGACTACCCAAAATACAGGTAGTCAGTAGTTGCCACCCTTAAGTGTATGCTTGGTAGTTAGCTGGGTTTTGAGGATAATATTTTCTAGTAAATAAATGTTATAATATCATTTTATTGGACTCTTGACTATTCATTATCAGTAATGTATTCTTCGGCTTTTAAGTTCTGTTAAGGACTCTAAGGTTTGCTAGATTCAACACCCAAGATAAAGTTTACCTTTTACGTTTTAAAAACTTAATGCCTTAGTCTCACCACGCTTTGATCGCATCATAGAGGTTAACTATTTCATACAACAACAGATCTGCCATAAGCTTTTCTTCATTTATCTCTAATTATTTTCTAAAGGGATCACAAAAGTCCTGCATGACAAGAACCAACTGTGTGACTCCCAAGAGCACTCCAGGTTTTATTTTTCTTTTTCCCTCCCTCACATTCTTCACCTCTCCTGATATCACTTAGGTCTTATTTTCAAGCCAATATTTTCATCAAATGGATTCTCGTATCTCCTATTGCAATGCTGTACAGCTAAGACAAACCATTATAAATTACTTTGATGATATATCATGAGAATCAGGATTGTACATTTGAACAATAATGGGCTTTCAGGATCAGGGCATGAAGTCCAAGTAGTAAATTGTAGATTTTATTTTATGAAAGATCATTGATAATTACAATAACTTAAATTCTTGTAACAATGCATAAGTGTATCATTTTACATATGCCACATGCATGAATATACTCAGATTTCTTCTTTATCTACTTAAACATAATGCTAGATTCATTTTCCAATATCTGACATTGTGTTTATCTACTTAAACATATTATTCAAGTCTCATGTTTGGGCTCTACTGCGCAAACTTTAGGCTTATCATTGCTTTGAAGAGGTCTCCTTTTCAAGTATCCACAAGTTATGATTATAATTGATTTGAAAGAAGTTTGATTCCAAGTAATCATGAGCATGGTCTTTCCAACATATTTCCAGTTCTTGACAAACATATAAGACTTATTCGTCGTCAGAGTATGAACAGTAAACTACAAACAATTTTAATCCTAGAACACTAAAACATCATAATCTTTCACACGGCCAGCCCCAGGCCAAGGGGATTGTGGAAGCTGAACAGCCAATGTTAAACATGAAGATATGCCTTGTAAGATTAATACAGAAGAATGTGCATGTTTTGTGGTAATCAGTGTAGGAAATGAAGAAACAAATTCAAGAAAAAGTGCAGCCAAATTAAGAATGTTAAGATAGATGATTGGCAACATGCAATGAGGACAAGTATATGCACTGGTAGGAGGAGTGATTGATTCATTTTCACAATGCCAAAGGCAAAAGAGGAAGAGCTAAGAGAACATATGACTCAAGGCAAGAAGAATGATACGATGACCATGGTTTTTTAGAGGTTATTGAATAAATAAAACTTCATGGCAAAAAGTTATTCGATTTATGAACCCCGGTTGATTGGGCTAAAAGTTTTAGTTCAGTTAGGTCAAGTATGTGGATTTAATGAACTAAAGCTTTTTAGAAAAAATAAAGTGTTTTCTGAGGTCCTTAAAAGGTACCTTTTCAATTTTGAGCTGAAGCTTTGAATCCTTCACTAGCACACCATAGTTCTTGGTGAAGAAGATGTCTAGGAACGTCCTTCATGAGATCCAGAAGAACTTACGCTTGACTTCATGAGGCCAGTCTCTTCGTGAAATTACTCTCCTAATGCCTTTCTCTTTGAGTGCTGGTATAATTTTACCATAGAACATATCACTTGGTCGGGGAACAGGGGAGGAACCGAATCTTTTGTGTTTCCAGCACCCAAAGCTGAGAGCTGTGCCAGCTGGACACGGTTTTGCCAAGACTTAAACACGCTGTATATACTTATGACATTGTCCACCCACTGGATCAGACCAGCTCGACCACTGATTGGAGTCACAGAATAATATCGAATGCCAAGAGAATGACTACGAGTTGCAGGAGATGAATGCAGAAACCCCTTAGTAGCTTGCAAGAGCTGCATGATTCTTGCATCAAGGCGCAGATCTTCTCTCCCTTTCAAAAGATATGTGTACTTCTGACCATCTGAGCCCAGGATAACAAGTTTTTTAGGTTTAGTCTTGGTTGATAAGATGGCCACTTGCTCCGAGAAAGAAGCAATCGTGACAATTCCTTGGAGATTGGTTGTGAGACCTGTGTCAGATTCAGATACTGTTACATGCTTCTCAAGACCAGGCATTGGCACATCAGAAGATGATAAAAGGGCCAGTTGAGGTGCAACTTCCTTTAAAGAAACTGTCGACTTCCTCTGATAAGATGCTAAGGATGCCGCAATATTATCAAATGGTCGCCACACATCTCCAAGTGCCGCAGCAGCTGCTGGAGGAGTCTTAAAAGTTAAGATAGCTGATTTCAATTGTTCTCTATACTCCTCATGGAACCATACTTCATGAGGTGTTTCAGGTTTCCGAGAAGTTGTTGCTAGACGCCGTTCTAAGGCCACAACAATGGGAGCCATCATGGCTGAGTATTTTGCAGCATTTATCTTGTTCTTCTCACTCTGGCTAAGAGTGACATTCTCCGCAATCCGGATGGCTTCTTCTTTCAACAAATTAATGCGCCTCATTACATCTGAAGAAAATTTAGTCAGACAGAACAATCCTAGGTAAATTGATGATGGAAAACCCACAATCATGTGTTCCAGTAACGTTTGCATTAAGAAATCATAATTTTGCAACAACTACTGATCATAAGAAGATGCTATGTAACAATTGATGACTTGAAATATACCAGAACAACCCCACCCTAAGTAAATTGATGAGATAAATAAAAAATGAACATTTCCTAACTAAAAAATAACCTCATGTTGAAGAATATGCTATTTAACAATTGATGAGTTAAAATCCAGAACAATGACCCTAAGTAAATTGATGAGATAAAATAGGGGAAAATACCGCAAGGTCTCTAGGGTTTAACCTTTATTAATCACTCCCTAGGGTTTAAAATTTATCAAATCACTCCTTAAGTTATACTCCCATATCAAATCACTCCTATG
>JAJPGS010001212.1:0-38289 GCA_028654335.1 Alnus rubra
CCGAAATACTTCGACTTTCCGTTTCCTATAACGCTCACAATGATCCAATGGGGTTTTCCGGAGCAGTGGCTTTTTGCTTGTTCGCGTTTTCAAGGTAAGGTTTCTTCTCATGCTGGGACTGTGACATTGTTGATGTTAGATGTGCTTTCTTACTTCACGTGATGCTAGGCACAAGTAGCTACAAGTATCAGTCAGCTGCACAGTTAAGCATGTTTTGGGCGGTGTTAGTTTCCCATTTTTAGAAACTTATAGAGCCTCAAATTGTGAGACTGAATGGAGACCATGGGTGTAAAGGCGTGGCCTATGACAATGTTCCCAACATTGTATGTTGTGGTTCTAAAAGAGCAATTTTGAGGTCCTTAATTGTTCTTCTTTTCTGTGGTATATTGTTCTCCGAGTTTCTTTTCTTGTCGTTCATACCATGAAGCTATAATTTGTACACATATGACTTGTCACTATGCTGCGAAATGCATGATTCCAATACTTATGGTGGTCTTCTGTACGTTAGCATTCTTATGCATGAATGAAATCGGAGTTCAAATCTATAAAATGATATTTTCCGGCCTTTTTTTTTAGGTGGGGGGTTGGGTCCGTTGGGTTTTTTTTCTTTTCTTTCTTTTAATGTTTTCCTTTTAAGTTGTCAAATTGATATAGTTAGATTATTTTGAATGTGCAGGTTGTAACTCCTGTCAAAATGACATTTGAAATGTAAGTGTATAGTTTCTCAACTTCCTTCCACGCCCCCCCGCCCCGGCATTCCTTTCTGTTGTTATAATTCTTTTTCTCTGCTTCATTTGTCCAGTTTCTCTTTCCTAATTTTTTTTTGGGTGGACAGATATGCAACATGTGTGATACCAATAAGTGCCTTCTTTGCATCAAGTCTTTGGTAAGCACTAAAATCTAACAGAGCGGACCTCTTGTTTGGCATGTGACTTGGTGATTCTATCATTGAGGAGCATGAATATGTATATCATGTATTTATTTTGTCTGTGTTCACTATCGGGGGAATCCTTGAATTTTCTTGTTAGATCTGATCTTTGAAATTGGTTTTTGTGAATATACCTACAACTATAAGCAGTTTAAGGTCCTCAGCAATAAGTATGTGATACTTCAGATAGTTTTTATTGATGTTCTATGACCAAAACTGGAATGTCTGCTTACATTCTCTGCTGAGGATTTTACCAAAAGTATTGGGCGATAGCTTATACCGTGAAGCTTTGGTTTTTTTTTTTTTCATACATAGGTATTCTTTCAGCTTTTTCAGGTATTGAAGCAGCTTTGGACTTTGAGGTTTTATAAATTGATTCCGGCTTCACTTTTAGGTTTTGAAGCTAAGCTAAAATTGTAAAATGGCCTCTGCCTTGATACTAATGAATGTGGAGATAATAGCAGGTTGGACCTTGTGTGAATCCATTACATTCATGATTATTTTGAGTCACAGTTTCATTGCAGATGCAACACCTGAGTCGGGTGTTATGTTGTTCAGTTTGTCTTGGTTGAGCTTGGATCTAGATCAAATGAACTGAACCGCTGAAGTTTGATCTGAGTGTGTAGCCTATCTAAGCAAGCATAGTTTATTTTGATTTGGCTGAGCTAGAGCTTGTGACCAAGCTTACTTGTTAGCTTAATTCTACATTTCTAAATGTGTTAAACCAGCAAATCTTAACTATTCCCATGAAAATTTGGAGCTATATTGAAATTTGTAGTTCACTATGCCTGTAGTGAGCGGGAGCTTTACTGTCATCAAGCAAGATAGTCTTAAGGTTCTCTAAATAAATTATAATTTGCTTGCTTGTTGAGGCTGGATTATCATCAATTTGGTTTGTTATGCGCAGTATTGCTGAATCTTTGTTACTTACCAAAAAAAGTATTGCTGAATCTTTGTCACGTCATAAATGATTTTGAAGATTAGTACTGTTTTTTTTCTTTCTTTCCTTTGTGTTTCTGTAGTTGCTCGTAATTCGCAATTGCTCTTCTGTTCTGAAGCTTTCCTCAATGATTCTTTCATAGACAGCAAATTTCCTGTTTTTAAATATTTTTTTTTAAATATTTATTTTAAAAAAAAGCCTTTTCGGTATGGCTGTGTTTCAGAAGATAACTTTGGTGCTATAAGGTCCATCACTGCCTTATCTGGGGTTCGGACTGTTATGCCTTATTACCAGTAGTCAGGTCTTCATAAATGGTCTTAAGGTTTTTAGAGGAATGATGTGTGTTGGAGGGGTTCCTCGTCATAAAAAAAAAAATGTGTTTGACTTTTTTTTTTCTCCTCTTCTCATGACAGGTTTGGTAACACTGCTTACTTGCACATTTCTGTGGCCTTCATCCAGATGCTCAAAGCCTTAAGTATGTGTGGAGAAACTGCATATGTTTTACTATCATGATAATGTTCTTTGACTCTACTAAATGGCTACTTACACGTGAATTTGGATGTTTCAGTGCCTGTGGCAACATTCATGATGGCTGTCATGTGTGGCACTGACAAGCCAAGGTGTGACATATTCTCGAACATGGTGCTGGTCAGTGTTGGAGTTGTCATTTCCTCGTATGGGGAGATTCATTTTAATGTAGTTGGTACAGCATACCAGGTTACAGGCATCTTTGCAGAAGCTCTTAGGCTTCTTAACACAAGTCCTTCTTCAAAAGAAGGGCCTGACTCTAAATCCCATCACCAGCTATATTACATAGCTCCGTGCAGGTACTTTGTTTTGAAGCTTCTGGGTTTATTTTCTTTAGAAAGCAACATATTTTATGATTGCCTGTACGATATATAGATGGTGAACAATATAAAAAGGCATTACCTTTTAAGCCATAGGTTAATATTGATCGGACATTGTAATTTGATTTATAGAGATTTTGGTTATGTGGTGATTGACATCCATTATTTATTTTGTGTCCAGAAATCATATAATTTCTAAATAGTGCAATTTATATTGCATGAAATATACTTTTTTAGTGGACAAACAATTATGTTGGTCTTTAGTAGCTGGTTACATTATCCATCCCTAAGACATTAACAAAAAAAAAAAAAAAAAAAGAACGAAAAAAGATACATCCGTGAGACCATGTGACTTTCTTTATTTGTTCCTTTTTCATAAATGTTTTTTAAAGCCTTCCAATGATGGTAAAGTAAAAAGAACAGACGGTGAATACTATTGCATGAGCTACTCACTTGTTGATACTTTGTTATTTGCAGTTTTATGTTTTTTTGTGCCTTGTTTACTGGAGAAGCCTGGGATGCAAGTTTCACAGAATCAGTTTAACTTCTGGATCTTTTTCTCCAATGCTCTTTGTGCTTTGGCCCTGAACTTCTCCATTTCTTAGTAATTGGCAGAACAGGAGCAGTTACCATTCGGGTATGGTGTTCTGAAAGACTGGATATTGATAGCCCTTTCAACTGTCATATTTCCAGAGTCCACAATAACAGGGCTGAATATAATTGGCTATGCAATTGGTAAATCTCCACTCATATGAAGTGCAAGCTTTCAATCGCAGACACATTTTCTACTTTCAAAACTCATTAAAATTCTTTGTACTCCTGCAGCACTATGTGGTGTTGTCATGTACAATTACATAAAGGTCAAGGATGTTCGAGCATCTCAACAATCTGTTGAAGGTCTTCCTGAAAGAACGACAAAGGTCAATCTCATGGATTATCCTTGATATTAATGTTTATGAATATAATTTGTTCTTTCATCAAAAGTTTATCCTCTACCATAAACTTTGCTTTCTCAATGACAATGCATTGAAATGTTCAGAATTATCACGTGCTTGAAACAATGAAGTCTGATGTGTTTAATTTAATATGCTTGGTGAGCTCGTATAATTCATTCATGAAGCCAACTTGTATGAATGTCAGTCTAGGATATGAATCTTGTGATTAGAAAATGTTTGTCAAAATTCAAATTAGCAGCGTGGTTTATATTGACTCTTTTTTTCTTTTCTTTTTCTGGATAAGTTTGTATTGACGCTTTATTGGCTGGAAAACACTGAAATCTCTCTCTGGAGTAGACTTTGTTCAAGAATGCTATGCCAACCAAAGGATATTGATTATGTTCAATCCAGTTAAACCTAATCCTGGATTCTGAACTGCTAATCTGAATCAATGATGTAATTGCCACAAAGTATATATATAATGTATGCTCAATCTTAATAATGCATTTGGGATTCTAGTTGTTAACTTGATATGTAGCAATATAGCCATTTACTATATGGATAATTATTATTATTATTTTTTCCTGTTATTGTCACCATTTGGAGATGCTATCTACAGATTATAATGTTAAATATATCAACCCTCTAACAGCTGTGTTTTTCATATTGGTTAATACAGGATTGGAAGTTGGAGAAAAGTCATCAGACATATTTGTGCCTGTAATAATCAGTGATAGCAGCAGGGACTGGAGGGAATGGTGCTGCCTCCGATATTGAATGTTGATGAGAAGCACCTCTACTTTCAACATCAAGATTATCTCATATCGGCGTACACAACTGTGCGTGATTCGTGACAGCCTAAATGTAGGTTGATGTTAGAGAAAAAAGAGATAACCAGTTCCAAGTGCACCCCATCCTCCATTCTTTCCAGCAATAGATTTACATATTGTGAGCAAAGGCAATTCATTTGTAGCATGTGTATTGTTTGTTGATTGCAATCTTTGAGTTCGGTAACGGACGAATTGACCATAATAATCAAGGCTCCTGATTTGGATAACAAGTTCTTGTATCCCCTTAAACCCCAATCATTCACAATCACCGGGAAGGATTCCTCAAAAATAAGGATTAGGAAACCTTTTCCCAATTCAAATGGATTCTTCATGCATATGAGGAAGTCCTCGAAAGAAAGAAGATGAAAGTAGCACTTATCTCAACATCTTCGATGCCATTACCCCTTTTAATTATTCAAGATTAGCTAATGCCAAGGAAGTAATCAGCTACAATGGAATCAATTAATATATCCCGATGAATAATGTTAGAAACCGCAATTTTTTTACAATTTTATAATAGTGTACCTTGGCAGAAATAAAATAAAATAAAAAACTATTTCATACTGCTGAGTGAAGCAGTTCCAACCAACCCTAGAATGTGGAGTAAATTGAAAAGGATAACTACAACACACAACATATCGTCGATTTCTGGAAGTAAGGAGTCCAGACTAATTCTATACAACACATGCCAATACCCATCCAGCCACTAGAAAATAAATAGCGTGTATACATATGAAAAGACCATACATCTCCTTTCAAGGGAAACATAGAGTGGAATTTCACAGCAGAATTATCTTTCTAGATTACAGTGGTCTTGAAAGTTACAGAAACCATTCATTCAAAACAAAGCAAATTGGCTCGCATGTGATTACATAAAAGAGAATCATAAACAGATATGCACATATCAGCAGAATGGATAAAATTAAGAAAGAAAATTTAAAAACAAGTGACGCCGGCCCTCTGACTCCTCATGATCAAACTGTGGGAAAACTGCTATGAAATGAGGATCTAATCAAAATGTTCTGCAGCCCACAAAGCCTCCTTGAGGGACGGAGTGCCAATCCCGGGATGTCCCTGATTTTTGTTATGGGGTTCACAATCTGAAGATTTATACAACAAGAAATATGCAGGTTAGTGCCAGCATTGGTGTCCATATCACATGCGCATTAATATGCTAGCCTAGGTTTACAGGACTGAAATATGATAGGTATTATTAATTTTCCACACTATGCTAGCTTCATGAATTCCATGCACAAAGAAATTATAGAAAAGAACCACCACCATCAAGTAACAACGAAGGTGTTCAAATCAAGCAATATGGAATTTGAAATTATTCATCCAAAAAAAAAAAAGGAATTTGAAATTTCTAGATACTCTTCCCCCACCCCCCAAATCTTCAAAATATTATTTCCAAGTTAATATTTTTTGTTTTCCTTTGTTATTGAACCTGAGATTCAATATATATATTCATACATTACTTCACTTGCATCTTTATTTTTATTTTTTGTCTTCTTCTTTAAGGATGCTTTACCAAAACAAACCATAGAAAAAAAAGAAATTTTGATGTCTCCATTACTCAAATTCATTAAAAGGTGCATTGTAGGACCAAACAAGTTGGTCCATGAATTCCAAAATATAGAAAGTTACATACGACAAAGAAGAATAGTGCACTATAATTGAATTTAAGAGGATACCTTGACATAATAATGGCTATTACCACAGACAATAAGCAATAAAAAAGCATATGCATTGCGTAGCCACTGAAATAGATAATAAATAAAGAGATTTAGTTTTACAAATAAATGGAAAACAAGTTGCATTCAAAGGGGTTGGAAGAAAAATAACCTGCCTACCAATCTCCTCACAAGCTGGGAGGCCTTCTTAATTGAAGTTAATTGTATCCAACTCATTAACAATACGCCATTTGTTCAGTCTGCCAAATATCGGATCAGAAACAGAAGGCTAAACACATCAGAAGAATAATCATTGAGATCACGATTTTTATACTTACTTCCCTTAATGTACAGCAGTTTGATTCCCACTTCAACTGTTGTTCACAAACCTAAGGATGAATTTCAAAGTTCAAAACACAAGCAACAGAAACATTTGAGCTAATTCATGTTTCAAAGCATTCACCTTTTTAGTTCGTTCAATGGCCTGATCAGCTCATCCATTGTTCTCGTTCCAGCATTTATAAGTTCTTGATTAGACATAGCTACAGGCAAGACATGTAAAAGTTGTTAAATAGACTTCTCTGCAAGCATGAAAGAAACAAATCCATAACGTATATAATCCAGGTTATATATCTTTGAAATGTTTAATTCATGTTTATTTTGTGTCAATGAAGTTTGAGCAACTCAATACAATCTGTCAAATAAAGCATCATCATTGTAATAGTGTGTTGTTTAGTGTGTGCTGCGAAAAAACTCATGAAAGCCATTTAACAATGAGGGGAGACTTGGTGAAGTTCTTTTCTTTAGTTTGTAGGTTCTCTAACATCAACAAGTAGATCGAACATTTGAACTATTTGATAGTCTCAATTGGAAATAATGATTCTAAATAGCTAACCAAACTTTATTACACACTATTATATGATCAAAACTGCTATCAAATTGGATGTTTCCATAGTACTAACAGAAATCATATTCATCAAGGAACACATTAGCGTCTTTTGCCCCAAGTAGTAATATCAAACAAGTTGGGACTAATCTGTGAATCGGAGAGAGGTCTCACATGATGCTACTTGGACATTTCATCAGCCGTGTTCACTAACTCCTGCTCCCCCATCAAAGAGTTCAATCTCTTATTACCAAGGGTATTCATATACCTTGCAGTTCAGCCAAAAAGACAATCAATAATTTGAAGGCATGAAAACCCAACCAACAGATGAAAATGAACAGAATTTTGTTTGATTTGCTGATTGAATTCTACAACCAACTGATTTTTATTTTTTTTCTTTCAAATATTATCAGCTGTCAAATACAACTGAAACTCACCTATGCTTATAATTCATTCAAGTAGCATCATTGTAAAACAAAAATTTGACAAACAACTCTGATCCAAACTCATAACCTCTAAAAAGAAATGGATAAGTCAACTTACGTTTTTCTCATACATATGAATCAGCTCTTTGACCTGCAAATGTAAGTATGCGAATGGCGGTTTCATAAGCAAAAACACAGAAAGCATAAAAGAAATAAGCAGGACATAGCAAAGAATAAGCAGCCATCATTCATTAATGTATGACAGAACTTGAATGTATGTGTCTCCATTTTGCATGGTATATTCATGTCATGAATGCAAAATAAAAGGTTCCAAATACTACCATAGACTGCTTCTCATCATTGAGTTGTGTTACCTCGGGATTTTTGCCTCCTCATCTTTAAGTTCACGATCAAACTCCTTGACTAATCTGAACCGATATATTAAAAAATAAACTTCGTAATATCCTGAATATACACTAAACATAGAATTTCTGAACGATTATTCTTAATTCAATTCTTTGTTAATTTTTTTTTCATACGTTGCGAATTGTCAAGAATTTACTCTTTCTATCCCCACACATAGGCTTAGGGCATGGCAAAGGTGCCAACACTCTAATCACATGAAAACAAGTGAAGCTCTCATCTACCCAGGTCTTAGTCATCTTTCTTGACAAATTTTTTTAGAATGCAAAGTGACCTTCTGAGATTTTGTTTTACAAAGAAAAGTTCATTTTAAAATTTGAGATAAAACTGTGTTTGGTGGGGGCTGCATTATGTTCCAAGTTCACCTTCTCTTTGAACTTTTTTGTAGGCAAAGGAACAAATATGCTATACATATAAATATTCAAACCTCCATTCCTTGAAAATACATGAACAGAGATGAGAACTGAATGGCATACCTTTTACACTCCCTCATCCTTCCCGTAAGTTCTTCCAGTTGTTTACTTTGTCTATTGGAGTCTTTGATCTTATCCAGCCTCTGATCCATTTCTGAATGCAAAGAGTAAAACACCATCATAAATTATAACACAATCATACAAGCAATGTACCAGATAGTCGTTAAACAACCCAAGTATCCATCTTGTGGCTCCCAAAAAACAGGACGACTGACAATCAACTAAATTACTACTCTGTAAAGAATCGGATAAATAAATCTTTTAAAACCAATAAGATACATGGTCTGAGTGATCATGTATATGCGCAATCAGAATCAAGTAAACAAGTGGTATGACGAGAAAACAGCACTCAGAGTAATAAAAACGGCTACATCTACAGAAACACGGAATATAATAGTTCAACATCATAACATCAATTTATCATTTAAATAAACCAAAACACTTAGCAACTGGAAAGAACGAGTGAACCTAACCTCCAAACTCCCAAATAGAACAGTAAACTAAGAAAGCAAGTTCCAGAGATTAAAATTAATTAAATCAATATTTCATAGTACTTCAATTTACAAGAGGAACATATTGATTCGATGCTTCCATTGTGTCCTGTAACGACCCAAAAAAGTGTTAATCATATAGGTGCTTCATTCCAAAAGAACTAGTCAATTTGGAGCATCCCTAGAATCACTTATAAGCCCAATTTCACCTAATAAGTAAGTAATGTAAGACTTAGCACCCATGAGTATCTTTCTAAATACCCCACTCTATATTGGCTACTCATCTTCCCAATATGGTACTGGAGTCTTACAATATCCCCCCTTTAAATCCTGATGTCCTTGTCAGGGCCAATTTGGTGCTCCTGTACCACATGAGCGTTACTAGGTGGCCGATACCATTTGTAACAACCCAGAAAACGTTAACCACATTTGCACTATTACTCCAAAAGACTAGTCAATTTGAAGTTTCTTTATAATCACTCATAAAACTCAGTTTCACCTCTAGTAAGTAATGTGGGTCGTAGCAATCATGAGTGTCTTTATAATAACCCATTTTATGTGAGCTACTCATTTTTTCAATATGGGACCAAGGTGTTACAGTCCTAAATAGAGATAATAAACTAACTGCTTTCTAGTGGGCATAGAAACAATTATATAATCTGGAGCATCATTGTCCTTTTAAGAAAATATAAAAAGAATTCAAGAATTGGTCAACCAAAAAATTTAACATGTTAAATGTAGATGGTTAGTTCATAAATAATAGTGAAGGTTGCAAGATCCTTTGGAATAAACATGGCCCAGTTCTTTTATTTTTGTTTGAGATGGCACTCTTCTAATTTGGGCTCTAATTGAACTATAAAAACTTACCTGTACAAAAACTTAGATGTATGAAACCAACAAAACAAGATAACGTAAAAGACCTAAATACTGAAAGATGCACTTCAGTTTGATCTATCCAAGGCACATTAACCTTAATACTAATGTACCACTGTACAAACAACTGAAAACTGCACCTGGAGTTTATATGCCCTTGTACTAGATTTTCCTTGTCCATTTGTTCCAGAAAAAATCCTCTACAACTTTTAAAAGCGCAGCCTACACATTTTTATAATTGTAGCAGCAGTAAAAAATATGAGAGCCTCAGGCATAAGCATGGGCTCTCCTTCTGGAAAGTTGGCTGCCTTTGTCAATGACTGATAACCCAAAGACATCCACGATACACGTTCTATTAACAACCCACCAAACTAACATCTTTGACATTCCAAAATGGACATATTGGCAGCTAGGAGAGCACAATATTACTCAGCATCAAGCTGGAAATCATTTTGACATTGCAATGAGGTAACCATTCTCGGAATAAGAATACCCAGTAGCTAAGAGATCACCATCTTTCAGCACTAAAATCATTCCATAATGGCCCCAGTATATGTCACTCAAAGAGCCAAATGGTCTCTTATATTATCCCTACAACTCCCTACAACACCAAATTCAAATCCTAAATTGAATGTCTAATAAAACAAAAGAAATCTGCGAAATGAATAAACCAATTCCATAGCAAAAATCAGCTACAGTTTTCCCCTGCTTTGAGTTCTCGTACATTAAATCGACAGAATAATCAAACCCACGCTTTCAATTAAAGCTAGATCCAAGATTCACAATCACATTACAATAACCATACAAACACACACACAGAGAGATGGGGAACATACGCTAGGGCTCGGAAATTATCGCGGATTTCACCGTGGATCTGCTCCAACTGGGCCCATCGGCAAGTCGCTCGCCATTGTCCGGAGACTAACAAAAATTTCCGGCGAGCCGATCCCCCGACAAACCCTCCCAACTCTACCGATTTGAAATCAATAACCCTTTGCTTCACTGCCAAATAGAGGTTGATGGAGGCCTTAGGAGAAAAGAACAATAACAACAACAACAACAAAAACCCTAATAGTAGATAATTCAGGTTTTGGTTCTCAAAATATTTGAAAAAAAGATAGAAAAGGAAAGGAAATTGAAATGATCGAGGGCAAAGAGAAATGCAAAGAGAATTTTCGGAAGGCGTGGAACGAAGAGAAAGCAGCAGAGGACAGATAGAGAATCGCTGTCTGGAAATGGTTTATTTATTTATTTATTATTATTATTGGTTTGCAATGCCTTTTTTATTAAGCATCTAAAACTATGATTTCCTCTGGGGTAGCTTGCTTTGTCTAATTTGACCCGATAAGGTTATTAGTTTCATCAGATCGTGAGAAAATACAATCTCGCGAGCAATTGGTTTTCATCTGATTTCTATTTTTTAAATTTCAAACTTCTTAATAATTCTCTTATTCAGACACTTATTAGCAAAAAAAAAAAAAAAAATCTCTTATTCAGACATTTAGTAACCATGTTAATTAAGTTAAGAGAAAATTAAAAATTATGAGATTATAATGAATTAATTTATTCAGATCCTCTTTTTTTTTGGGTCATTTTTTAAGAGTGACATAATTCAAATCAAACGAGTCATCCGTGTAACATTACTCTTATTCCTTAAAATTAAAAAAATTAAAAAAAAATGGTTTCAGAAATTTCAATTAAGCCTATTAAGAGTGCGTTTGGAATTTTGATTTTGTAGATAAAAAGTGCAATTTTAAACAAAATCATATCAAATTAATCGTTTGGTAATTAGGTTTTTAAAAAATTATGATTTGAAAACATAAAAAAATGACTTTTTAAATCGTAGCCAATATTTTTTTTTTTAAAAAACGCATAATTTTAAAGGTTAACTTACGATTTTAAAAGCCAAAGTGGAGTGTGCAAAACCCGCAAAGACCCGACCTGAACCACAACCCTTAGAACACCAAATTCTTTTTTTTTTTTCTTGCAATTTTCAGGTCCAAAATTGGTATAATCGTGCAGGGCGGGGCAGGTTGCAAGTTGGGGTTTAAAAAAAACCCCGAGGACCCAACCCGCGCGCTGACCCTTATCTAAAGACCTAGAAACCCTACCCTTTGTCATTTCTTAGCCGCATACCTTTTCTTAACCCAAAAAAAAACCCTTGTGCTGCTTGTGGCCTACCCCTTTGTCTTCTTCCTTTTCTCCTTCACCCCTCACCCCCTTCAGCCCTTTGTCTTCTTCCTTCCTCTGAATCTGATTTTTGAGGAAGACCGGAAGAGCACCTCTTCTTTTTCCTCATTCTTCTTCTTCTTCTCGTCTCTGTATTAGCTCTCCGTGATTCTCAATTGCTTCACTTCTCCTTCTTCTTCTTCTTCTTCTTCTTCTTCTGGTTCTTCTAGAGTTTACAGAATGGCGACCATGGTTATTCTAGTACTTCCTGTATTGGAGAGATTGAAAAAGGTTGGTGATAGGGCTCAATATTCAGCTTCCAGACTTCAAACCTCACATCCTAACCACTTCATCTGCCCAATTCTTAAGGTACACCTATGTAATCTTTTATTGGCAATATTCATGGTTCCTGTAAAGTTGTAAACAAATATGTTATTATCTCGTTCTTGATCTTTGATTCTCTGTGTTGAATAAATTCATGATTTTGTTTATTCTTGTCTCTTCATCTTCTTCGTCCAAACCCGCCCGCATCAATACCCCTCCGCATGTGTATCTTTTTGCGATTCACGAGTGAAATTTTTCAAAACCACAGAGTTGTGGGGCGGTGGCAAAAATGGCTAAAATTCGCCTCTCCCCACCCGTGCACACCCCTAGGCAAAACAACGATTTTGCCAAACGCTTAACTGTGTTATTAAAAATCACATTTTCAAATCGCACATTTTAAATTCGTTATTTTTAAATCGTATTTTTTAAAATCGCAAATCCAAACGAACCTTAAATTGATGTGTCTAAATTATATGTAATTCTTACAAACACTTTTAGTATAATATATGATTTTCAAATGCATTTTAAAAAATACTTAAAAGAATTACATCCATTTTGAATTCATATCAGTTTAATAGGCTAAATTTTTTTAAAAGAAGAAAAAAAGTGGATTTCTAAAATAATTTAAATGAAAACTTTATCTATTTTTTTTTAATCTAAAATCTCATTATTGGCATTTGGCAATGTGGATGTATATTTTTGTTATTAACTATTGAAAGCTTTTTGCCATCAATATTCGTAATGGAACCATAGAAAGCAATTCTTTCTACCTAACAATATTCGCTTCTTTTTTCTTTCTCTTTTTTTTCTACTATGTTGACCTTTGATCAATAATATTAAAATTTCAATAAAAAAAAAAAAAATTATATATATATATATATATAATATATTTGAAAACAGGCGAGATGTTAAAATGATAATATCGTGATATGTATTAATTAAGATTTAAGGCTTAAGTTAGCTAATTAAGTGAGTAAAAAAATAAATAAAGAAAAATAAAGAGAAGTTGAGGAATGCGCTGTCTGTCTCCTTGAAGGCTTGAATACAACTGGAGCTTGGAAACTAACGCGCTCCTTTGCGTGCGTGGAAAAGGGCAATGATAGCCTCACCTGGATAAACCTAACGGTGGAGCCATGTGACACCCTGGATAACATTATTTCGTGTTTTTTCATTTTGAGACAGCAGGTGGACTTGCCAATTGCCATACCAAATTTTCCTTTTGTTTTAAGGTTGACTTTTGTCAAAATTTTTGAACCAAATTTTTGTGTAAAATTAAAAAATTAAAAAAAAAATTTGTCCGCAATAAGTGATGGGAGACCTTTTGATGCTTACGTCATATGAAATAATTTTTTTAAAAAAAGAACTGAACAAGATAATAATAATTAATAGAGAACGAGCGTAAGAGCATTCATAAGTTATGTAAAACTCATTGTAAATCTACAATAGATTAACAAACCACAAAAACGCCACTCTAACCAATTATTTATCCCGACGCTAGAATAGATGAAAGCTCCGTTTGTGAACAGTGTTACGCTTAATGTGGCGTGCTACTATTTACAAATGTATTTATATTTTATTATTTTTTCTTCCTTTGAGGATACATGCCTTCTAACTAAAGAGAGGTCATTGAATATAATCCATGAATGTTGTCGCATGATAAGTTGTTAGTTTTATGATTATTTTCTGAGTAGTTGATATTGAGTGGACCTATAATAAACTTATTTGTAACAACAAACGTTATATAAATTTGTTTAGAATTTGTATGGAGCTCGAAAAGGATAAGAATCGAGTTAATATTGCTAGTTCACGCATCACAGTTATATAAATATGGACAGAGTTTTTCTCCAAATTAATTGAGGAACTTCCTCTAATTTAGTCTATAAAAATGTAATGTTTTGATTTGCATATAAGAAGCACGTGTTTTTTTTTTTTTAATTGCAATGACATAGTCTGAATAAATTTGATTAAAAATGCATTGCTCTTCCAACTTTGTCATTGTAATTAAAAAAAAATTCCGTATACTTCTCACATGCAAAGAGACACATGACATTTTTATAAATTGAATTGGAGGAAATCTTGTCTAACAAATATGAGAATATAACTCAAGACTCAAACAATACTTATAATGGGGGTTGAATAGGTGTATGTTAATATAATGCGAAATTTAAAAATTATCAACTACAAAAACATTCACCAAATAATATGAGAGCAGTAAATCCATCAACACAATAAAATGGTGACGAAGTAGAAATCTTTTGAATAACTTTTCAAAAGTAAAATCACTCTGGAACAGCCAAACCCATAAAATCAATCTATTATAGAGAATAAGAAATTATGAGAAATTCACACTTACAAAACCTTGAAGTTGACATTCTCTTATACGTATTAGACAACTGATCCGCTTGCCCACTATTGCAGTAGCTCTCGTAGAATGTCTAAACAATTATTCTACTTGATCTTAATTACCAAAACTTCAATAGGTTGAATATTTTTACGTATGAAATGTGGTCTAGCTTCAACAAAACTCTAAGAGATGAAATATATGCATTCTCTAAGGTCAATGATTCATCTCTTAGCATATAGCTCTATGGCTTACAGTTCCTACAAAGATCGTGTATAAGAGCATTCTTAGTGAGCTCTTCAAATTTTAGCTAAACAATTTACTTTTGTTATTTTATCTATCACTTTAAAAGCTTTTATATCAAACTTTCTAAATATTTATCTATTTTAAACATATATTGTTTTTTATTGATTTTGAGAGTAACAACTTTATCTACCATGAACCACTTTCACAAAATAAATATAACAACTCAAGCATGACCGTCAATATTTCCTTCAATTAAAAAGAAAAAAAGAAAAGTGAACAGGAGAGAAAAAGAATAAGAACAAGAACAAGAAAAAAAAAAAAATCAACTCAAAACTCAGGAGAGGAGAAGGAAGTGAAGGGGAGAGAAAAGTGAAGAAGTGAAAATGTGGGAATATGTATAAAAAAGGGGAAAGATGCATGAAGAAGTGAAAATCATGAAAACTCAATAACAAATAATGAGTTTTTTGTTCCCGGAAGAATAATAATAGCTATTCCTCTCATGTTTAAATGAATATGTATTCCTTTTCGTAAGAGAATAGTTATTTCAATGAGAATAACTATTCCAAATAATATAGACTCCTACCAAACAAAGTAATGAATATTCTTATGGAATAGTTTTTTTCATTCCAATGGTTTATTTTGCGAACCAAACAATGCCTTAGTATTTTCCTATCATCTCTTTTTGAAAATGAAGTATTGGATCTGTAGGACTCACACCTTCAATCATATAGATCCAACGGTCTAAATTTCTTTCAATTTTTTTTTTTAAAAAAAAATACACGAAGTATAATTACTTTTAGACCATTAAAAAAAAAGTATAAAAGATGTGCTATTAAATTTATCAATTAAGAAAAAATAAATTGATAATTATTTATTTATTTTGTTCCGGACAATCCGAATCTTCATGGAAGAGAGACAGCGATTCCCTTCGTCTAAAATAATTGAAGAAAAGAAAAGGCGTTTTTAAGGTTGGAATGATGGATGCTAATTATGATTCTTGGACCGTAACGACCAGGTCAACAGCGGGCATGCCCTAAATTCACGCAGGAAATGCCCAAAGAATCCACCCGTGTCTTGGGGAGCCATTTTCCGCTCATCACGCCGTGGGATCAGAGCAGATGCATTGGGGCTGTCGCTTTCGACAGCGCGTGCCCTGCTTTGCTTTAGAACTGCACATGAATGTTGCACAAACCCAAAAGTTGATGGATAATGATTAACCATACAGAAATTACAATTTATATATTCTTTTTAACATTTTATTTTTAAAACTATTTTTAAATTTATGAGATTCACATTAGACCTCGCAAATTTAATAATAAATTTAAAACTTTGTTATTTGTACAATATATCCAGAATGGGTACACTGAGAACAAAGAAATTAATGTGACGACCCAATTTTTTTTTTTTTTTTTTTAATAAACAGATTATCGCAGTGGCATGACTATAAGCCATGAACCAAACATTAACTCTAAACATCTCATAACATGAGTACATCGGGTTTGTTTGGTAAGCTCCGAGACATTACAAAATAGTGCCGATCACTATTCACATTTTTTTTTTTTTAACTAACTGGAGCTTTTCTATCACTGCTCCAACATCAATACATCTCAATATACTATAACAATGAGTAAGTCACTACCACATAACAAGAGATTGACTTAGATAAGTGAATGTCTCACGAGACAGCAACTCAAAGGAATCCCTTCAACGACTTCTAGCTCACACGCGATCTATGACTCACGACGCACATACCTGCAACAAAACAATATCTATGTGAACGTGGTACCACACGATAACATAGGCGGATTAATGAGTCCACTCTCTTAGTGAGTATATAAACCATTAGGTGTTCGCATAGAGCCAACTTTTATATTCTTTCTTTCTTCTTCTTCTTCTATTTTTTTTTTTGTTTTTTTTTCTACTATACGTTTACAATATCAGCAATCTTATAGATAATAAATATATCTCTTTTAAAAGGTTTTGTTGCTGATGAGGTAAACACTGACATTTTATAAATATGTGAATCATACTACTTAACTGTGAATATATGAATATATTTCAGTCTCATGCTTAGAAGTATACACATATAAACTCATTTATAGTACTATATATGTTTGTAAATCATGTCTCACTTATACTCATGTTTTTGTCTTTGCAACGCCTTCTGCGCACGCGCGTGAGAGAGAGAGAGAGAGAGAGCACCATTTTTTGGGGAGGGCTCTTGCATTTCAACATTTTTGGGAGAAGCTTCTTCCAAGTTCTCAAGCTTCTTGCCCTCAACCTTCTGTGCTTCAATGCCCCAATCTGTCCATAATGCTTTCTTCGGCAACAAAAGAAGTGGTAATGCTCATAATGGGGCACGTGGTAATTCTTGAAGCCTGAATTGGCCGGGATTTTACTAAATATTTAATGCGTTTTTAAAAGTTATGTTTTCTTTAACTGCGTTTTAAATGACTATTTTTTTAAAATAAAAAATTACACATTTTAAAACCACTAAACCAAACAGACAATCGGTATGTAATATTCATTTTTTGTTGTGGCCTTTATATCACATTTACGGTGTTTGCTATGTTTATTATTTTTTAATAAACATATACGGTATTATGATTATTTCTATTAATTTAGATTACCGTAAATATGGAATCGGTATTATGGTTATTTCTATTAATTTAGATTACCGTAAATATGGAATCGGTTAATTGATTTTAAAAATCAATTAACAATATTGTTTCCTTGATGGAAGGAAACAATACGGTGTTTACCATTTGAGGGTCCCTAACCTAGCCTATAAATAGAGTGCATGTGTACACCATCAGTACAGCCATCAAGCAATAGGCATAGGTTAGAAGACACCTCATAATTTTGTTCTTAGAAGCTCTGGAGGAGTGCTTGAGCAACAATGGCCGGAGGTATGCTTAAACTGTTCTATTTAATTTTCCGATGCGCATGTTAGGTTAAAGAAATAATTGTTATTTAATTATTTCTAACATGTGGTATCAGAGCCATCATTTGTGCTATTTTGCTTAGCGTATAATTTTACTATGCTTTATCAATATTGAATCAAGTATTTTTATTTGTTATCAATATTGAATCAAGTATATTCTATTTGGTATTGTTCACTTCTGTTTGTCAATATTGTTTGAGCAATATTTCGTCTTTTGTGACATGATAGAAACGCATTAGCGATTATTTTGTGAATATTTGTTGTTCACGTACTGTTTGTGAAAACCCATAAATTTGATATAACTATTTTTTGTTTTATCACTATTCTGTGTATTGTGATATACTGCCTAATTTTGAGTTGTTGTAATCTTGTTATGGGTATTTCATAAAGGGGTGGCGGCTAGGGTTCTATTTTTAGGGTTTTCAACCCATCTGGAACATTACGGGTCGGGTTGGTTGGTGACTGGGTAGGGTTTCGACCCATTAAGTTTCTGGGTTGTTTATATTTTCGGGTGGGGTTTTTTAAAACCCATGCAGTTTTGGGCCATTTAAGTGGGCTGACCTAGTTTGGGCCAGCACTATACATAGACCTAGAAGCCTGACCCGATTAAGTGGGTTGACCTAATTGCCCAATACAGTAGCCCATTTGGAATCTTGTGACCCAGAAGCCCAACCCAATATAGTAGCCCATTACAGTAGCATTTAAATAAAATAAAAAATTTGACTTATATGAGGTTCAAACTTGGGACCTTCATGTCCATAAAGTGACAAGCTTCAAACCATTGAGCTAAGCCTGGTTTTATGCTTTCACATTAAGGTTTTATTCCCTTTATTATTTACAGTACTGTGTATTAAAATAATTGTTTATTTAATACATGAATTGAGGAATATATTTTTAATTGTTGAATTTATATTGTTTAAATATAAATTGCTTGATGCCTAGACCTAAGAATAATTAACAATACCATATATACTGGTGTGTTTACAGTAATATCTAAGAATGCAATGTCGAGGAAAGTTCTGGCAAGTAAAGTCTTGGGATTTAAGTGTGTCCGGTGTGACCCCCCTCACTTTCCTGGGAGCTCATCTGCTTGCACCTTGGAAAATGCTGTTTACCCCATTTAAGTATTGGTTTGTTATATTCCTGGGGCTATTAAGGGGGCATCTATAAAGTTGTTAGATGTTAATGAAGTAGCAATTATCATGATAATTTTGGGAGAGCCACAGCATCCCAATTTTGAATGACAATTGCATCAAGATTACACATACGTAATTATCATTATGATTTTGGGGAGCTACAACATCCCAAATTTTAATGATAATTACATCAGGATTACACGCATGAACCTCATAAAGATTTATTAGATGTTCATGAATTACAACATGATTATTATGATTTTGGGAGAGCCACAGCATCTCGATTTTATAATAATTGCATAAAGATCGTACACATGAACTTCATATAGAAAATTAACATCGTCTTGTAATTAATTCATAAATTTAATTACTTATCCCCACATGGAAGTTTTTATTTTTATGACTTAATTAAATAAGATGACAAATTTAGTAAAATTTCTCTCGGTTGCCCACAGGTACGGAGAATTTTATTTATTAATATTTAAATTTGCTTTAGTCTTATTAATAAAGAGTAAATTTCATGCGCGATGCAACCTTTGCCCACAGGTAGGTTTAAATTTACTATTTAAATTGGCATTGGCTAATTTAAAATAAAGTTAATTCATAACATTAAAGTATTTATTTTATTTTTGGGTTATTGCAGCTATTCATATTACTCTACCTTGGTAGTTTCATATTCCAATACATTATGGTAATATTTTTCTGACTGAAAAATATTAATATGCTTTTTCATTTGGGGTGTTAAAAATTTTGGTGCTCCGTGTGGACAAACCACCTACTCCCGCGGAATTAAGTACGCCACGTGAGATTATTAAGCATGAACGGTGGGAGTGATTTAATCACTTAAGTTAGATGTTCATGAAATCTCATGTCACTAAAGTCATCATGGATTTATTCCTGAATGTTTTAGAGCCAAAGTTTTATAAAGGTTGTTTATGAACATTTAGTAAGTTCAAACAAAACTTGGCCAGAACCCTAATAGAAAAAGCTTTAAAGACAAACCTTTTACAGTTTCTAAAGTGTTTATAATCTCATTATGGGAATGAAGGATATTATAGCTTAGCCTAAGTCCCTAAAGATTGAGATTTTTGAGTCATTGTTGGTCTATTTCATTTTTTGAATTCTCTCTTCTAAGTGTAGAATTTTATCTTTTAATACACACAAGGATAAATGGTTAGTAAGTGAACTTCTAACCATGTGTGTTCAAGAGAATCTATAAAGTGTTCACATGATTACTCATGTTAAGGGAAAGACCGATAAATGTAATCATGCCCAACACTTAAAGCATGAGAATAAGGTGCCAATAAAATATTATGGCAATCAAGATACCTATTTCTCTTGCAATAAGGAAAATTAAGGGCATATAAAGAAAGATTGCGTGAAGTATGAGAAATGACTTAAAATAAAGATAATCTCATATATCTAGTATGTCGTGAATCTCTTTTAGTGACTCATTCAAATATGTTGTGGATTGATTATGGTTTAACAATCCACGTTGTCAACACAAATGCAGAGTTTTTTTTTTTTTTTAAATGAATAACACATGTTTATAATTTGAGGTTGTTGGGATCTATGGGTTAATTTTGAGATTCAGTTATATTTTTTACCTCAAAAATGATTTATATTCCATATATTTTAGAAATTTATTTTCTAGTTTGGTTTGTTAAAAATTTCAATTTTATTTTAAACTTGAAATTTTTCTTATTTTTGGGTGGAATATTGGTTTGGGGTTTATTTAAAGTCTATTTAAAATTGACCTACATCCCAACTTTTGAAACAAAATTATTTGTTTGTTTCTGCATACTGATGTTGACGTAGAGTCTTTGAGAATTTAAAAATGCTCTTGTTATGGCTTTGGAGATTGAAATATATCTCTATACAGAAAATAAAAGTCGGTAATTTACTGACTTTGGTACTTGTGTGGACTGCATAAGGGAAAGCATACCAACAAGACCATTAGAGGCGCCAAAGAGAGCCTTTTAAAATTCTTGAGATCATGTACATTGAAAGGTGTTAACCTTTCCATACTTATTGCCTAAATGGTCAGAGATATTTTTATCTCTTTTAGTGATGACCATATAAAGTTTATGTATCTCTATCTTCTAAATATTAAAGCTGGGGTATTGAATATTTTTAATACCTATAAGGAAGAAGAGGAGAAACAATTTGAAGATCATAAGATCTAATATAGGCATAGAGTATTAAGGTAGGTACACACAAAGAGAAATGATTAGTAATACTAATCTGCTATTACCCTTATAGAGTAAAGCTTTGAAGACCGTTGTGTATATGTTAAACAGTATTCCATCTAAGGTTGTCCATAAGACACATTTTAAAGTATGAAATAGATGGAAGCTTAGTTTAAATTATTTACACATATGTGGTTGCCTTGCTAAAGAGAGGATTTATAATCCTCGCCTTAGGAAATTAGATTCAAGGACAACCAGCGGATCTTTTATAAGCTATCTAGTAAACTTTAAAGGGTTTTAATGTTTTATTATCCTTCATATAAGCCTACAGTTGTTGATTGTAAAATTTCTAGAGGATACGAACCTAGTGGGAGTGCTCATTCACATAAATTGGAATTTGAGAAGCACTAGAGTTGGCCAAATCTCCTCCTCATAGAGGATGATTGATTGTATTCAGGAAAAATCAGATTGATTATCCTGAGCCACAATCACTTCTAGAACAACCAACTCATACAGAACAGGTTCAAAATCTATTCTCCCATTGCAAAATGCAAAGGAAGTAGAATTAAGAAAATCCTATAGAATAAGTAGATCAACAATTCTTAGTGATCATGCTGTATATCTCCCAGAGTCTGATGTTGACATTGGACATAAAGATGATCCAAATTTGTTTTCACATGCTATGAATGGAGAAAACTCCGCATTGAGATTCAGTGCCATGAAGTAAGAGATAAATCCATTGCTCAAAAGTCAAGCTAGACTCGTAGCCAATGTTTTTACTCATAAGGAAGGCATTGATTATCGTGAAACATTCTCTCCAGTGTCTAAGAATGGTTCATCAAGATAATCATAGCATTAGTAGCTCATTTTGATCTAGAGCTACATCAAATTGATGCGAAAACAACATTTATGAATGAGGATCTTAAAGATGAGGTTTACATGACACAACCTAAACATTTTATAAAATAACAGTCAGAATACTTGCAAATTAAAGAATTCTATTTATGGGCTGTGATAATCTCTCACCGGTGATATACTTTTTACAAGGTAATTGTTTTATTGTTTACTGAAAACCTTGTTAATTAGTATATATACCTTAAGGTCAATGGGAGTACAGTAATCTTTCTAGTCCTATATGTAGATATTGTTTTTGCAAGTGGTGATTTAGGTTTGCTACATAAGGTTCATTTCACAAAACTTTGAAATGAAGGATTTGGGTGAAACCTCTTATGTCTTTTGACATAGAGATTCATAGAGACATAAAGAATATTAACATTGTCTCGGAAGGCCTACATTGAAAAAAGTTTTAGGAAGATTTAGAATGAAGGATTATGTACCTTCAGTAGCAATTAAGAGGGACTAATTAAATACAGATTAATGTCCCAAAAGTATTGGAATAAGGGCAGATGAAAAGTTTTTAAAGCGTCTGCATTATGCATAACCATATGACTGACAATAAGAATATTAGGTCATAAAGTGCTGCAAATAAAGTCTTGCGGTATATGCAAGGAACCAAGAAGTACAACTTAACCTAATGATACACTTTCCATTTGAAGGTGGTTAGTTATTCAGATTTGAGTTTTGTTGATTGTGTAGATAGTAGAAAGTCTATTTAGGGTATATATATTTTTATTGAGAGATATATCTTAAAGATGCAGTATGCAGACTATGGTTGCTACGTCTACCAAGAAAGCTAAAATTCTAGCGTGCTATGAATTTAGTACACAGGCATGATGGTTGAGACATTTTGTTGAAAGTCTCAATATTGTCGATTTTACAGTTAGACCATAAAATACTCTGTGGTAATTCTACTATAATCTTCTTTTATAAGAATAAATAGTAGAAGTAGAAGTAAATCGACATCAAGTATCTCAGTACGAGAGATAACATTAAGAGACATAAAGGGTCTATTGAGCATATAAGTACTGAATTAATGATTGCGGATCCCATGACTTCAAGTTTACCGGTAAAGAAAGAATAAAGTCATGCGGAATATATGAGACTCATTAATTCATTTTCGCTTGGTTTGTCTCTTTTTGGTCTATAGACATAAAGTTATGATAATAAAGATTTTGTGCACATTTGTTATTTTATCCATGAGGATAAATAAAGTTGGACCCGAATGACTTATAAGAAGTTCATTCATAAAGCTTGATTATCCATAAGGTACTCATGTAAGGAGTGTTTTACATTGTGATACATGGAAGGGACGACCTACTTTTATAATGGTTTTACTGCCATGATTCGTGTGAAACATTTCTTAACTGAGTTGGAGGATTTCATAAAAGGATTGGCCAAAACTAAAGAACCTAATACCATATGGTCATGTGTTATAAAGTCCAAATGGGAGAATGTAATATTCCTTTTTTGTTGTGGCCTTTATATCACATTTACGATGTTTGCTATGTTTATTATTTTTTAATAAACATATACGGTATTATGATTATTTCTATTAATTTAGATTACCGTAAATATGGAATCGGTTAATTGATTTTAAAAATCAATTAACAATATTGTTTCCTTGATGGAAGGAAACAATACGGTGTTTACCATTTGAGGGTCCCTAACCTAGCCTATAAATAGAGTGCCTGTGTACACCATCAGTACAGCCATCAAGCAATAGGCATAGGTTAGAAGACACCTCATAATTTTGTTCTTAGAAGCTCTGGAGGAGTGCTTGAGCAACAATGGCTAGAGGTATGCCTAAAACTGTTCTATTTAATTTTCCGCTGCGCATGTTAGGTTAAAGAAATAATTGTTATTTAATTATTTCTAACACGGTAAACAATGTTCGGATAGCCAAAGCCACAAAGTGGCTAAAATAAATGAATGTAGATGAATAGATCAGAGAAGCAGACTAGACGACCAATGAACATTGTGTCGATGAGAGAAGCAACAGGATCAGTTACTAATGTAAGGACTGCATGAATTGCGATTCTTAAAATCTCTCGGCCAAGCGCATGCATGCATCCAGCTTGCAAACAAGTCTACAATTTACATTCACAAAAAAGAACGTCATCTCTTAGGTTATAAATGTTTGTCGATCTAACCCTTAAAAACTACTCTAATTCTATTTTCAATGCGACAGTGCCCATCGGTCATTGTTATAAAAAAAAATTCAAAAATTGATAAGCACTGCTAGATTAACCTAGTGAAATGAGCTAGGCGAGCTGATTTGCTTTGATTCAAGAAAAAGCACGGTCATCCACCAACTCGATGAACGTCACGCGCGTCTTTCGACTTTCTTTGGAGAATGAAAGTAAGGTTTTTAGGCATTTCTCTCTTTCTAATTTTTTTTTTTTTTTTTTAAAATTTTTTTAAGTTAAAGTCAAAAGAAAAAGGTTAAAAAAAAAAAGAAAAAAGAAAAAAAGTTAAAGTAATACATTAACAAATCAGTATATGAATCTCAAGTCTTTTAAGAAAATGATGAAAGGTATATTTGAGGTGCGCTGATATCGTTGCAAATCATCATTCTAATCAGTCTAGCTCGTGTTGCTGCATGGGCGGGCAGCACCATTCTGATTCTCATTTTGATGCGAATCACCATTCTGAGCCATGATATCTAATGGAAAAAAAAAAAGGTTTAAAAAACAAAAGTAAAATTAGTCACTTTGTGGCTGAAGTGCTGCAATTAATGCAATAAGCTTAATATCATGATGACTTTGTGGTTGGCTCTTAACAAAATTAATTGAAAATCTATATGGAGGAAAATGGGTCAAGTTAAGTAGATAGAAAAATAGTAAATTCAATTATTTAATTAATACTTTTATATCATATACAACATATGTATGAATTATGATCTATCACTAGAGAAGCTTAGAAAATGTCTAAGGAAATGAAAAACTTGATCAACTAGCTATATATGTCTAAGGAAAAAAAGTTGAAATATGCACTGGATTACCACCCCCTTTCCTGAGATGATCACAATGAGAGGATAGTAGTGGGCTGCAGAAATGGTGATTAATGTGGAAGCTGATTGCTGAATGATGAAGTGGGAATGAACTTATATATATAGAAGCCTCAGGATAAAAAAAATTACTTTATATTTATTATTTATGGCATCGCATACTATTATACCCGTATATATGGGGTTGTGCGATCTAGCCTTCGAGGATTTGGCAATACCTGTGGCCGTGGATGTGCCATAGCCAACTGATTAACTTCTTGGTACACTCAGCATGACAACTTGGTGATGACCACACCACCACGTAACCGTAATTTAGTGTACGTGGTGCACTCCATCCTAGCCTGATACCGTGCTACTAACTTTTCCTTAAGCCAAATGTCTTATATTTTTCTTTATATAATATGGTTCCACCTACACATGATTATTCTTTACTTTCTTAAACTTCAATAATCGCATAATTAGCATGTATAGAGGGATACCATTTCTTTGCATAAAACTTTCCTTAAATAAAAACTTTTCTCAATTTGAAAATTTCCTAAAATAGAAACTTTCATGATTTTTGGTAACCTTATTTCATAAATGAACATTTGTACCCATGTTTGACTAACAACTTAGTTCTAAAACATTTTGGTACTTCGAGCTTTTAAATCACGTTGTAACATTTTAAAACATGAAGTGTACGTTGACAACATGTAATAAACAAAATGACAAATGTGTAACATTCGAACATTTTAAGGCAAAACATGTTATCATAATCATTGAGAATTAAATAAATTCAAAAAAGATAGAGACTAATACTTATTATAGTATAAAACAATACTTTTCATTATAATTAAAACGCTAATGAAATTTTACTATAAGGTGCATAATGTGAAAGTGTTAATTATTTAAATTGAAATGCACTTAAAAGGGGCAAGGAGTGCCACTTCTCGATACTGCACTAAAGGTATGTGGCAACTGTTAAAACCTGAATAATACGTTTTAACTGAGTTATCCCAATGTTAGGCACACAAATTCATATTAGAAGTTGATCCTAACTTACTTGACATTTCGGACCTTCCCCTTATTATTAAAAAAGTTTTCTTCCTAAAAATAAGGTAATCAATAAACCCTATTAACATATTTCCTTAAATAGCTTTAACATCACTTTTTAAGTGTTAATGTTTATAAATGTTTTATCATCAAAATAACAGTATTATAAGTTTTTTTTTTTTTTTTGGGATATAAAAGTTTATTACTAACCCAAAATCCATATCATTACTCATTGTTAAAATCACTTTACATATTATTTTACAACTATGGACTTTTAGTATGAGATCCTAAGTCATTTCCATGAAGAACATTATTAAAGGGTCATTATGAAGCTTTCATTTTTTGTTGGGATAATTATTTTCTATAAAAAGATAAACATATTTTGTAAACATAAACTTAATTATTTTTTTAGGTTGAAATCCAAGAGATAATATAGTGTAAAGTTAATTCTTACAAAATCTAGGTAGTCAATAGCATGTAGAGTTTCATAAACTAAGGGTTAAAACAATGTAAAGTTTATTTTTTTCTCAACTATAGGTGGTTAATATTAGGTTTTGTCTTAAAACCTTATACTTAAAATCATGTTAAGGTTAATTTAAAATTATAGTTGATGCATGTAAATTACCTCATTAATTCAAATTTATGTTGAATGAAAATCATAGGATTTTAATTCCTATTGTCCTATATGCTATATATTAAAAATTATGAATGTCACTAGGGTTTAAATATATGCCATGGACAAAACACTAAAATTATGAAATTCCATTTGTCATTATGGTCTTCTACTCTTTTTTATAGGCTTTGATCCAATTTTTATTTAGGGTTAAAGACATATTTGGTACTTGTGGTTTAAAAACTTTATTTTTTTTTTGTATATCAGTTTCAATTCGTATCACTGATGGTATCTGAGTTTTGAGAAAGACGAGCTTGGTACCCCGTCTATTTTTCTGGCCAATATTTAACAGTCTGCCACGTGTCAACCACTGAGGTTGGCATGTGGCACAATATAAAAATTAAAAAATTAAAAAAAAAAAAAACTTAAAAAAAAAATATTAAAACTTAAAAAAAAAAAATTAAAAAAGAAGAAATAGGAAGGGTCAGCCACCCCCTTGGTTGGCCTGGGGTGGTTAGGCCACCCCTATGGCCTTTAGAAAAAAAATAGAATAAAAAAAAATAAAATTATAGGAGGGTTTTGGGCTTGAGGATGGCCGAACCTTAATGACTAATGAAGTTTTATAATTTTAGTGTTTTAATGAAAAAGTACACTATTTTATCGTTCTTTCATTTTTTTAATAAAAAGTGAAGGACAGGGACGTTCAACCGTCCCTATCTATCATTTCTCATCAATCATCTCTAAATGTGGCAAAAAAAATTATGGCATGATATATATGTTTTACAGGCATACAGAAATAATTAAAGAGAGAGCACAAAAGTGATCATCAGCTATATGTGCACTCGTTTTTGTCTAATATAAAGTCAGGCAATAAACAATTGATTGAATTCCAATCATTCCAAGTTGATATGGATTCGGTTCGGGTCAAGTACTTCTAATTAGAACTGAATCCGTTGAAATTGGGTCACTTGTGTCCATTTATGAAAAACATGTCACACTTCCAACTGGTTTATTAGCAATCCAACCAGTCACATCTTTTCACTGGAAAATATCAAAATCTAAGGACAAAAGAAAGCTATTTGGGGGATGAGAAATGTTAAAAGTATTAAATCTTTTGCTAAGAATTGGGTATCAAAATGATGTGGAGCTTATTCATTAGTAATCGTATTATTTTTTTATTATTAATTGTTTTGATCATCTCTAATAAATAAGCTTCACGTCATTTTGATACATATCTTTTGGTAAAAAATTTGGTACTCTCAACATTTCCCACTCGAGAAATGTTATCCTGCCCCACTACCCTTTGTCATCATTGTCCTGTCCAATGCCTGCAAACTTGTGGGGTACTAATACTAGAAGCAAACTTCCCAAAAAACATTAGAAGCTCCTTACCATAAATAGCATCCACATTGAATGATACCCATCAACGGTCAAATATATATTTCAAAGCTCCAAATGCCTTATCTCGGCACCGGCTCAAATATATCTTTCCGCCAATATTCCTCGCACATTTGGCAAATGAAGAAGAAATTCCTTCCCGTGAATAGGATCATCTCAATTTCATTTAATGAAATAGATATTATTCTTTTAAATGAAAGGTTAGAATTTAAAATTGATGTATCTAATGGTATATAAGAAGTCAATGTTTGCATGTCATTAAAAAATTTAAAAAATGTGAAATTATGTACACTATTAGATGTATTAACTTTAAATTATGACTATAAAATGAATAGTATCCATTTTATTTGAAATGACGAGGGGTTCTATTCCCTTCCTGTAAGGCTGTAAGCATAAATAGACAATCCATTCTTGAGCCGTCAATGCTCCCTCCATACCAAGTTGAAAACTCGATTCCAATTGAAACCCTCTCTCTACTTAAAAGGCTAAAAAGTAAAAACTTGCCTGTCCACTTTGGAGGACTATTTCAAATAAAAGGTAGAAAGGAAAAAAAAAACATTTTCTAAGAAATTTGTCCATCCTCTTCTGATAGTGGCCGATGGACACTCTGAAAGAGAGATATCGAGAGAGAGAGAGAGAGAGAGAGAGTACCAAAGAGCTATTGGCGATGGCAGAATGATAAAAGAATAAATGAGGCAGAGGAAAAATCGCATTCAAAGAAAGAAATGATGAAATATTATTTGGGAAGCTCAAACCCGTGATCTCATATTCCTTTTGTTGTTCACTTAAGTTGGATAACCGTTTTTGTTTTTTAGCTTTTATTTTTCCTTTAATTTTTTTTTTTATAGACAAACAAAAAAAAAACAGTTTTGGGAATTTCCATATTTCGTATTTTTGTTGTTTTTGTTTTCAAAACAATTAGCCAAACACTTGAATTACAAATGAAAAGTGTTTTGCTGTTTTGAAAACACCAACCAAACAAACCTTGCATTTGCTCAAAGACTATTAGGTTGGACTAGTGGAGTGGGGGGGGGGGGGTGTTTCTTAATTATTGATGATGACAAAGTAGTATTATAAAGTAATTAAACGCAGCCCACCAATATTAATTAGGAGACAAACTTTCTGTATATAAATATAATATATATTTGAGATTCCGGAATCCGATCATGATTCATGACCTTCTCGTAACCTCGTTCATATCCAAACGTACACATCAATTTTAAGGAAAAAATTGTTAAATTAGTCCATATAATTTGACATTATTATAAATAAATTTATATAATTTTAAAATAAACTTATAAATTCCTATCTTAAATATGTCATGCCTATCCATCCATGATCCATCCGTAGACGATGGCTAATGATATATATATCATTTTTGTTTTTGTTTTTTTATCTTCAAAGTTGATGTGATTTATTTTCTTTGGAAATAGTTTTTTTTTTTGAATGGAAGATCATGCCATGTCAGCTTTGAGCGGCCGACTGAATGACCAGGTGAATTAGGCAATTTCTAAGGCTTCTAATAAAATAAGATCCCAAATAATAATAGTGTAATTAAGTTTATTTTTATAAAAAAAATTTCAAGGCCCCAATTATAACAAAAAAAAATAAAATTATAGTCATTCAATGCCCTTCAATTAAGGCCCGTTATGATAAAAATAAGAGAGGTGCTATATATCATTATTGTCCTTTTCTTATCCTTAAGAAAAAGAAAAATTGAAAGTCACATTAATGACATCGTTAAAGCAGTAACTAAACTCATAATTTCATTAGAACTTAAAACCAACATGTCGTGTACGTTCCTTCATTACAATAAGGAAAAATTTCACTTAACCCCCTTGAACTTTCACTGCTTTTGCAATCTCCTCCCCAAAGTTTAAAAATTTTCAATTTAGTTTATTGAACTTTAAAAGTTTGCAATCTCACTCCTCAATTAGGATTTCTGTTAGATCCTAATGAAGGGTTGAGAAATTCGCAAAATACCCTATATTTTATTTTTTTGTTTTTTTGTTGTTGTTGTTGTTGTTTCACTTTTCTTTGAAAAATTAATTGTAATTTAAGTGTAATTTGGTAATTTCATAAATTATAGTTATAATGGTTAATTTACCTTTTGACCGTCTAATTTAACCCCAAACCCTAATGGAAATAGTGAGATTGATTTTGTTTTATTTTGTTAAAAAAAAAAGTTTGATACATTAAATTAAAAGTTTTTTAACTTTGGAGGGAGATTACAAAAGCGATGAAGTTCACAGGGTTTAGGGGTTAAGTGAAGTTTTTCTTTAAAATGATTTTTAGAATAAAGTAAATTATGTTTTGTTCAAATTAAATTATACAATAAAAAAAATTGTATGTAGCTCAACAAAAAATATGTCATCTGGTGAAATTAAATGTCTTGTAGTATAGATGAATTTTGCATGCCATTTGAAAAAATTAAGACAAAAAGTGAGAGGAATAATTTAGAATTAAAATTATTTAATTAAATGTATAAACATAAAAAAAAAAAAGGTCTCACCTAAATTTGTTATTTTATACTTCAAAATCTATAGAACGGGTCCGCTTCATTAAAATAATTATTGTTAAAATTGATCGTCACTTGCTCATGTAGAAGATTCTCATTATTCTTAGAGCATTTCCAGCAAGAAAATAGTCGCTTTGCTTTATGCTGGATTGAAAAAAAAAAAACTTGATAGTAGTTAAATTTAAGGAAAAAAAAAATACAATTTAGCCCTCTAAACTACCACAATTTTTTCGGTTGGACTCCAAGCTATTAAGGCTTGCACTCTAGCCTCCAAATTACCAAAACCTTTGAAAAATGTCTATTTTGGTGAAATATTCCCATAATACCCTGCCACGTGTTATTTGTCAATTAAAAAGAATTCAAAACAAAAAAAAAAACTAAATTTTTATTTTTATTTTTTTTTTTATTTTAAAAAAAATATTGTGATCATCTAAATGACGTATTGCTTATTTCCAGCATTGTCGTTGGGCACGATGCACGCCTGCAGCTCGGCGAACTTGTCCCCGCCTCTTCGAATACAGACATGACTAATTTCCTATAATTCGATGTCTATGATATTGATTTTTCGAAGGTTATGGATGATTCTAATTTGAATTTGTTTTGTTACAAATGACGAGTAAGTCTATCATTGTTTTGGAAGACCTCAATTGCTTTTTGATGGAGAAATCAACGACCGTAAGCTTGTTCGTTGATGTTCATATCCATTTTCCTCTTTGTGATTTTTTAGCATTCAAAACATTGGTCAATAGCTACCTGGGGCTCAAGGATCACAAACTTCTATCTTAGATGGATGATATTTTTCAGCGTTGCAAACGGACGGTGATCGGAGGGTGTTGGGAAGATCGGGTCATGGTTGGAAAATAACGCCACCCCAAACACCTTTTTTTTAATAAAATAAAATAAAAATAAGAATAAGAAATAAAATTTTAGTTTATTTATTTTTTTTTGATTTTTGAATTTTTTTAATTGAAAAATGACACGTGGAAGGGTTATTATGGAGATATTTCGCCAAAAGGGACATTTCTCAAAAGGTTTTGATAATTTGAAAAATAGTGCAAACCTTAGTAGCTTAGGGGTATCCAAAAAAATGACGATAATTTAAGGGGTTAAATTATATATTTTTTTCTTTTCTAAATTTAACTATATCGAGATATTTGACTTTTCGCCTAGAGATATCCTATGAATAACGGAAATCTTGTGCGTGGGCAAGGGCGGTCACACATTCCGTGGAGACATGGTCCCCCTGGCGTAAAGCTCCCCTTGCATGAGCCGGATATGGTTGGAATCACACACCAATTGCAACTGCATTTTTATTTTTTATTATTATTATTTTATGTTAATTATAATATTATAATAAGAAATTAAGATTTGTTTTAGCTTTTGAAAAGAGTAAAGAGCGCATGACCCATGGTTAACAAGACGGGGCATAAAAAGGCATTTACTTTCTCAATTTGATGCAACCGCCAATAGGCGCCATTTACCGAAACAGGCGGCTGAGAAGAGAACCCATGGGCTCCCCACGTGTCGCCTTTACAGAGAGGGAGGACCGGCTATAAATGCTACGTGGGGGCTGCGGTTAAATATGCAACCCTGGTTAAATTCTCGGACCGGACCGGACCCAACCCAACCCAACCCAACCCACTTGGCAATTGTTGTTGTTTTTGCTTTGTCCAGCCTTTCTCTATCTGAGAAAATAGCAAAAGAAAAAAAAGGCCTTTTTCTTTATTATTTTGTGTGACTAGCTTTTCTGTAATCTCTATGCGGGTTTCTTCGCATTGCGTGCTTCGCTTGCATGTGGGTGGCGTTCTTGGAATCTAGTGGCGGTACTCGCTTTCTGGGTCGTGTTGGCGAGGCATGGCGGCTAAGAAACTGTGCGAGACTTTCTCCAAGAGCTTGATTGACGACGTGCAGCGATGGGGGTGTATGAAGCAGACGGGGGTGAGCTTGAGGTACATGATGGAGTTTGGGTCCGAACCCGGCGACAGGAATTTGCTAATCTCCGCTCAGTTCCTTCACAAGGAGCTCCCCATTAGGATTGCCAGGAGGGCCCTCGAGCTTGAGACCCTTCCTTATGGCCTCTCCGAAAAACCTGCCGTTTTAAAGGTTTTTCATTTGCCTTCTTTGCTTTCCGAATTTGAGTTCTGGGTTTTTGGTTTTTGTTTGTGTGTGATGATATTTTATTTTGTCGCTTCAAATATGTGATTGTGATTTTTGTGTACGGAACCGGAAAGTTTGATAAGATAAACTTTTTTATTTTGTTTTATTTATTATTATGATTGTGTGCGCGCGTGACTATAGCAAGAGAGGATTAGGAAAAGTTTACTAGCATTTATTTATTAGAGTACTGTTTGTGTTTTGACCTTTTGAAATCCGATTCTGCATGCTGGGTTCTGGATATTTGTTTATTATGGTAATAGAAAGGGAGATTCCTCCTGTTGTTTTTGGGTTTTGATTGTATACTTGCTCCAAATAAAAAGGGGGGGGGGGGGGGTTGATTTTATTAAATTTTTTTCTGCACGGCCTTCATGGAATTGCTTTGCTGTGGTTTTTTTTTTTTTTTTTTTTGGTGTGTACGCTCTATTACATTTGGTAGACATATTTGAAATAGAAATGTTTAACTCTACCGGAGGACATATTGGATCTGTATCATTAGCATTATGGAAGTACCTTTCTTGCTTTCAAAAGCTAAGATCAATTGCTTTCAGTGCTTTGAAATTGTTAACCAAATGATGTCTGAGGGTCGCTGTTTCCTTCTTGCCAATTGTTTGTGGCTCAGCAGCTTCATGATATACTAGTATTAGTATACTGATGTTTCTTTTATATGTGTTAGACTTAGATCGTAGTAATATGGAAATGATTCGGTGAATGAGCTCAGTTATTTATCTTTTGTGTATGGTAGAGGGAGTTGGTTTTTGTTGATAGGTGATTTGTTGGATGGTAAACTCAGGGTTTATTTTGAGATTTGGAGTGGGCTACTCACTTTGTGTAAACTTTTAACTCTTAGGTTCGAGATTGGTATTTGGATTCTTTCCGTGACCTTAGATCATTTTCTGAGATCAAGGATACGAGTGATGAGAAGGAATTTACCCAAATGATTAAGGCAATTAAGGTGAGACACAACAATGTGGTCCCCATGATGGCTTTGGGGGTTCAACAGTTGAAGAAAGTCATGAATCCGAAGATAGTCTACGAGGATCTCGATGAGATTCATCAGTTTCTGGATCGATTTTACATGTCAAGAATAGGAATTCGCATGCTTATTGGTTAGTTCTAATTTCCTCTTGCCTTGCTATTATACTCTACTGCTTTCTTAATTGGACTTAGTTCTTTATCTTTTTTCACCGCATTAAATTTATTGCTATTGGGATTAGTCCTAAATATGTTCTATATGCTTCAATTTTGAATTAAACTCAGGGCAACATGTGGAGTTGCATAATCCTGATCCTCCTCCTCACTGTGTGGGTTATATACATACGAAAATGTCTCCATTGGAGGTAGCACGAACTGCCAGTGAAGATGCCCGTGGTATTTGCATGCGCGAGTATGGCTGTGCACCTGATGTTAATATCTACGGGGATCCCAGTTTTACATTTCCGTAAGTCATCTTGATCTGCCTTGTTTCAATTTGTTCCTTTCAGGTTTTGTTTAATTTTTTATGTTTCTGCATTTTTCTTCCCTTTTCTGTTCTCTATCTTTTTCTCTTCCATTTTTTTTGAAGTAAAATTTTCAGCTCCCCATTCCTTGTGGTAGGGATACTCCTCATGAAACTTTCCCTTGATATGACCTATATTCATCCATTGACCTGAGATTATAAAGGTTAGACTACTTGCTTACTCATTTGTTCTATAATTGTCTGTTTGCTTTTGTAACAGTTATGTTCCGACACACTTGCATCTTATGGTATTTGAGTTGGTTAAGAACTCCTTGCGTGCTGTCCAAGAGCGTTTCGTTGACTCCGATAAAGTTGCACCTCCTATTAGAATAATAGTTGCTGATGGTATAGAAGATGTTACTATCAAGGTATTGGTTGGTTGTTGTATTACATACATTCATGAAATCTTCAGTGGTTGTAAAATTGTTTGGGTGATGATGAGGTATCATTTTTTATTTTTTGATAAGTATGATGAGGTATCATTTTTACATCCCACTTACAGGGAAAAGCAAAAAAGAAAAAGAAAAAAAAGGAAAACCTTTGTTTGTTTGTTTGTATTTTTTTTCCCTGATAGCTTTGAAATTCTACTTTCAACATTCTGCATTGAACTAATTTGTTTGACTGAAGCAATGCTTAACATGTTAATCTGACTGACATAATAGGTTTCAGATGAGGGGGGTGGTATACCAAGAAGTGGTCTCTCCAAAATTTTCACATATCTTTACAGCACTGCAAGAGACCCACTGGATGTAGATCTTGGTACTGCTGATGCAGTCACAATGGCTGGATATGGATATGGCCTTCCAATAAGCCGCTTGTATGCACGGTATTTTGGAGGAGATCTGCAAATTATCTCTATGGAAGGATATGGTGAGTTGAGTGTTCTCCAGATATATATGTTGGCATTCAGAATGATTTCTACTCTTTAAATGTCTTCATTGTTCTCTATTGGGTTATTAGCACTTGTGGGGCTTAACATTCAAAGTCTCACAATTTCTAAGTTTCAGTAAGGCATATTCGAGTATCATTTAGCAGAATTTGAGCTCAGTCTCGTTACCAGAGACAATCATGGCTACTTTGTATCAAACATTTTCTACTTTGTCATCATCTTTTAAAGTAGTAATTTATATCGTCTCTAATAATGCTCAATTAGTCTATTTTATTTCAGAGGAGATTGAAGAGCAGGGTGGGCGATAGAGAGTTTCTCACAGTTTATAATTCGTCATCTATATATATATATGTATATATTTTCCTTCATCGACCGAAGACTTTCTAACATATCTCTAGAATTGCGGTGTGTGCATGCAGGGACTGATGCATATCTCCATCTGTCTCGTTTGGGGGATTCCCAAGAACCTCTGCCATGAAACCTAAGCTGGAAGTGAACAATGCACTGAAGTTATTATGATTGATTCATGGAAATGTTAAAACGAGGGGATATGCTTGTTCAAAAGGCAGACTGCTGTCAATTTTTCATTCTAATAAATTGGCAGTTCTATTGTATATTTTGGTTGTTTCTTCCTTTATTTCTTGTATGCTCTTTATGGGGAAAATTGTTAAGTCAGTTCCATGGGGTTTGACCCTGATAAATAGTTTCTTGAGCTTTAAAAAAAATGATTAATTACTTCCTGTGTATTCCTATGTGGCAAGTAATTTCTTCTGTACAAATTTCTGCCATTTTTTTTTTTCTTTTTTACGAGGTCGTTGTAAAATTATAAATGGTGTCTTTGTGCAACATATCTTCAATCTTCAACTCATTCGCATGACACAATTATAACGGCTCCATAGAGCATACCTAATGGCTGAGCCATTTTCACTAAAAGTTCCTCATGCAAATCAAATGTGATTGCACTATTCACACATCCATCTTTTCTTCTTTTCTTTTTTTTTATTCTTTTTCTCTCTTTTTTTTTTTTTTACTCTCTCTCTCTCACTAAAACTCATTTATGTCATAGCAATATTCTAATATATCTCCGAAAGAGAGGTGTTTGAGGAGGAGGGGGGAGGTTCCACGCCTCCCTACCCCCAATGGTGCTTCCCTCCTAATCCTTCTAGGGCTATGGCGGTTTTTGTTTTACTCATGGCTTAAATCCAGTGGAGCTTTTGTTCTCCAAGTTCTTCTAAGGCTATGGAGCTTTGGGTTTCCTAATCCTTCTAGGGCCGTGAAGCTTTGTGTGTGTGTTTTTTCTTCTTCTTGTTTTGGTTTCTTCAGGCAGGAAGGTTAACACGAGATGTCTCCGTCGTCTCGTTGGGAAGATGCCTCTCCATCCGTCTCGCTGGCGAAAGTTTGACTGAGCTTTCTTCTTCTACATCTACTTTTAAGGCTAGATCTATGTTTTTTTTGCCAGTTCTTACCAGACTTGCAGTTTCTCTTTCGACGTCGACTTGTGTTGGGTGTTTTCTGTAGTTTTTTTTTTCCTTCATTTATTTATTTATTTTTATAGTTTTTGAAAGTCTGTCTGTTAAATTTGCAGATTTTACTGGACCTTTTTATGGCTTGTTAGTTAGATCAGCCTTCTTTTCTTTGTTAGGGGTGCTTTATTGTTAAAGAGTGGCTCAAACATCTGTCATTGTAATATTTGTTTATTTGTAAGCAGCACCCAAGTAAGATTTTTTCTGGTTTAGTGTATAGGGTGTCGATATGATTCTATTCACTGTATTGTCCTCGGGCCTCTTCAGATTAATGCATGGTAGTTCCGATTATTTGGTTCAAAAAATATATCTCCGAACCTGAAAAATTATATTTTAGAATGTCTATATGATTATGACAAAATTATGTTTGCCATTTTAAAGTCACATTCATGCGAATCACCTAGATGAGAACAAAAACTTTGCGGACCTTTATAACAAATAATTATCTAAAAAAATGACCAAATGAAAAATAATCTAAGAATTAAAATAAAGAAAGATAAAGAAAGAATAAAAAGAATATTAAATGATAATAGTAAAATAATAGATAATCGGATGTCTGGTACTTTTAGAAACCCATTAGTTAAAATAGATAAAGTAAATTTTGATTGGTCAATTTTTAAATCCTCTAGTTAAAATAGACAAAGTAAATTTTAGTTAGCAATTTTTTAAACCCATTAGTTAAAATAGATAAAGTAAGTTTTGGTTAGCCATTTTGCATTGCGTATATATGGCAAAGTTTTCCATGGAGACCGGCATGATAAGGAAATAAAAAAAATAAAAAAATCCATATATATTGGCTTTGTCTGGATACAACTAGTGGTCAAAATCATTGTTCTACATGGGAAAAAAGCTCAAACGAATTCTGCATCTTTGATACAAGTATCTCTCATTTTGTTACATCTTACTCTGGTTATCTTAGCATTGGCAGTAATAATGTTTCCCAATGTGCTTGCTCATCCATGCATGCAGAAAAAACTGATAAAAAATGTCACTGCCTTCTTTGCTTTCCACGCTTCCGTAACTGCCCAGGTTTTCTCTTCCACTTATCATTTCCAGCTGGTCGATTTTTTTCTTCTATCTCTCGAACCTTCCGCTTCCTGCAAAAGGATTCCAAACTAATAAGACTCATTTCATAGAGATATTCTGGCTATTCAAAAAAGTAAATCCTTCGGAATATCCAAAGAAATTTCAATTTGGCGAAATGTAGTAATCAAAATATGCTCTTCGCATTACAACAGGACTCCATATCATCTTTTGCTTATATGGGGTGGGTCAGTCCTGACTCCTGAACAAGTTTCTGCTGGGAATAATTTCTACAAGTACAAAGTATAGCCACCAAGATCATGTCTTCCTACATGCTTTTCAAGCTTTTGCAGTGTGTTATATGATAACAAGATCATGTCTTCCTATATGATAACAACTGAAATCCGTATGCTCTTATAGATTATTCCCTTTGCAAATGAATTGTAAGCCTCATCTTAATCGACCATTCTTTGTGTCCGTTTGTTTTAGCAATTTCAAAACGCATTATTTGAAAAAATAACAAGTTAATGAAAACGTGATTTCAAAAAATGCATTGAAGTGTTTGGTACGCGGTTTGGCCTTTAAAATCATGCATTTTTAAAAAGGCATTCCCTTGTGGCCTTGCTTGTGGTTTGAAAATGTGGGCGGGTTTGTTTGATC
>JAJPGS010001213.1:0-38262 GCA_028654335.1 Alnus rubra
CAAAAATTACATCATATGTGTGTATATTCTATAAAAATGATGTACACAATAGAATGGCTAAAAGTTTATTCAAACAATCCCAAGGCACCCAATGGCTTCATCCACAATAGCCTAAGTACAAGACTACAGGGTCTTCATCTTCATCTTCCTCGTTACCTGCAACAACAGTGTCTATGAGATTGTGGGTTAACCACAATAACATAGCATATATGTGAGTCCAAATTTCTCAACAGTATAAGAACTTAGTAACTTTAAAGAATAAGTCGTTTTTAAGTTTCTACTGTTAGTTTACAATAATAGTTATGCTAGGTTTTATATTCATCAAAGCAAAATAAACTAAACACTATATAGAAATTAATCTTTCACATATTACCTTAGTTATGAAAATATAGAATATAACTCAGCTATACACACATGCCATGCATTCTATATCCTTGAGGAGAACACTAATATGTGCACATCTAAGCAAGAACAATTCATTAACATCAATCTCTATCTCATGAAAACCATTTCATAATATATGAACACAAAACATATGCAATGATTTCATTCATTCTTTCTTCTTTTGTTTCTTTTAAGGGTGTACAAGCGGGACGGTTATTAACCGGAAATAACCGGTAACCGCTAACAGGAAAAACTGAGAAATCGAAAATAACCGCAACTAGATAATCGGATAACCAAGTACCTGGTTATGGTTATCGGTTATAGTATTTTAAAACCGGTTAATAACCGGGTAACCGGTATATATATACAAATCAATCTAAGACCCAATGTTGGAATTTTTGACGTCGCTCAACTTGTTTGCTACAAGGTTTGATGAGGTATAGCATACCCATGCAGTATTTTCTTTAAAGTATTTATATTATTCTGCAAGGAGGTCGTAATTGTTTTGCTTGTCCAGCTTCACCTTTGCTGTTGATGAAGCCATGGCTTTGCATCAATAAAATGGGTGGCCTTGCACCCAGTTTTTAGCATCCTTCTTGGACAATCACAATTATAAACATTCTAAAGAATTTTTTTGAAGGAATGTCTAGTTTGGAATTGTCTGGTTTAAGAATGTTGATATATATTTAGTGTGATATCTATTATCTATGAATATGCTTGCATATGCATGGCACTTTTCAGCACAACAGGTTTATTTATTTATATTCTTTATATATATATATATATAATTATATATATATACACATGATTTTATTTGCAATCATTTGATTTATATTGAATGAATGGTGATAGTAACCGGATAACTGGTTGCTTGGTAAAAACTTTAACCGTAGGCCGGTTGCGATTGTGGTTATTGAAATGGAATAATCGGTACCCCAATTGTCGTTGCGGTTATGACCAAATAACCGCAACTGCATCTGGTTGTACACCCTTAGTTTCTTTCTTTTCCCACATAAGGGTCTGTACTCCCTTCGCTTGCAAGAGGCCCATACTCCTCTGCATTTACGACTGATGGGCCCGTACTCCCCATATGTTGGGATCCATGCCCGATATTAATATTAAGTTTACAACATTGTGGCCTATACTCCACACATGTTGGGTACGTAGACCCAATGCATTAGTCTCTTATTCTAGTTTTCGTAGTCTTAACTTGTTGTTTTGCATTCTTGTTTCATCATAATTTCTTATCACATTCTCATCATGCATTACATTTACATTTCAACAATCATATGCAACATCATGTCATTTATCAAAAGAAATCATTCTTTTCCTTTACAATCATACAATATTCAACATCTTTTCTTTAACTCATTTTTGACACATCTCATAACACATGTAGAAGCCATCAAATCACAATATAATCCTATTATCTAACAAAATATCCAGCTCAATATCACATATAATTGTCACCCTTTAAAAACACTTCAAATCCATTCTCTTCTTAATAAACATTTCATTTATAAAGCATTTAAATCCTTAAAGCATTTTAAAGCTAGTATCATTCTTAGTAAGTAATTATACTTACAAATCCGTAACGTTTGAGAAGGTATCCCCCAACTCAAGTACAACTGCAATGTAATATTACACAGAACATTAAACTCACATTTATACAATTCTAATCCTTGTGTGACCTTTAGGACCTAAAGCCAAGATAAAGGAATTATTCACGAAACCCATGGAAATTTAAGGTTAAATTAACACATTAAGTGCCATTAACCCAACTAAACAATAATCCTAATGTTTAAACACCAAAAACCTCAAATTAACTAAAACTATAAAAATTAGAGGTTTATGCCTACACTTCAATAATTTTGAAATTGAAGTTTTGACTCAACAATTAAACAACCCAAAGCTTGAATAAATGTAGGAATTCACTACGCACAAAAACCCCATGCCAATTTCAATAATTTCGTCATACACCCAAAATTTGACCTAACATAGAGAAAAATTAGGGTTTCAAAATTACCTCAAAAAATCAGTAGATTGGAAGTTCTAACACCAATAATCGTTAGCCAAAGCTCAAAAATAATGGAGAAGTTGATTTGAAACAAAGCCAAAGCGAAACCTATAGCACATGTGAAAGAGATGGAGGTTAAGAGAGTGAAAAATCACTCAATGCCACTGCCGTGTACAAGCCTCCATGGGTAATTTATTTAGCTCAAAAACTCTTCCCAAGCAACCACAAGTTGATGTGAAGAGTAGAGTAGAAGAGAGAGTGAAAAATAGAATGAAGGACTTACATGATAGCTCTTGAAAAATCTCTTTGTACTATGCCTTCATCAAAATCAAAGCCCCAGCTCGTGCCATAGCTCCAAGACTCACGCGTTAATGAGAGAAGGGAGAGAGCAAGAGAGAAGAGTGAAAAAATGGTTGGCGACATGCATGATGAGAGAGAACCCGAGAGTGTGTTTTGCTCAAGTGAGGAGGCTAGAAAAACTGTATAAGGGAGTCTGGTGTGTGTGTCAGAGGAGAGAATAAGAGGAATTATGTGTCAAGAGGAGAGAATAGAGGAATTATGTGTAAATTCTAAAAATACCCTCATAGCTTAAGTTAAAACATGGGTGTGAAGTGGGATTAGTGGTAACTCATGCTTTGGGCCAAATAATGTCATTTTTATTTTATTTTCTTGGGCTACCATTTGCAAGCCCATAGGATAAAAATAAAAAACTTTGTTTTGATTGTATTCTTTTACGTTAAAAGTTGTTTAAGGACCCAATAAGCTTACAAGATAAAATCAACAACACTACCATCAATAAATACACTTCCCAAACTTTCAAAAACCTCAACTTTCTCCATCCAAACACATCATACAGTATAACATAACAACTTCACTCCAAAATCTCAATTCGACAACCTAAATACAACACTTTCAACGACCCAAATTAACTAACTCAAGCTACTCACTAAATTAGTTTAGAAGTAATTTTATGTTTGATCATTCTCCTCAAGCTTTTCCTTTCCTTATCTTTTGCCTCTCTCTCTCTCTCTCTCTCTCAGTTTGTCATTGAAGCAAGAAAAGGGAGGAGATTTTTTCTTGCCATCGGACGAAGGTCCTCGGGAAATAAGAAAAATCCACTCACTTGTTTAAGCGGCTTGTTGTCCACAACTTAAAATAGGTTCGATTGATCGAACCCAATTTCCATTGATAAATCTTGTTCCTTTCTCATTAAATGAACATTGAATCTCACCTACTCGCATGCTTGAATAGTTGTTTGATCAATCGAAGTACATCGTACTCGTTTAATGCGAGACATATCTAACCTACCCTCTCGCACCGTTCATCCACGTGGAGATTCGATCTTGATCAATGGAACCCCAAGTTCGACGTCGAATGTTAATTAGCATAGCGATTGAATGCCAACGAGCTTAATTGCTCTCAATCTATCTACCTTATAATTTCTCTTTATTTTATTTTTTGCAATATATATAGATATTTTATTTCCATTTTTTTGTTTTCTTAAGCAAGTTGTTTATACTTATGATGATATAGGATCGAGTGGTTAGTATTTTCACCCTAAGTATTCAAAGAACATATAACTTGTATAGGAGTGGTTATTCCGAGTGATATATTTTGCTAGTGGGAGTTGTCTTTTGCATTATCATTTAATTGGCAAACTCCTTAATTGATGCGAACCAACTAAAACAAAACACAAGTAAATGATAGATGGTTCTCGAGGAGCGGTGACCTCCAATTACTATTTTGAGAGAGTCGAATCTCCTAAACACAGTAAAACTGCATGATACCAAACAATATTCATCATGCACACTTCTTCATTGATAATCTTTCTTTAAATAAAGGAGCAATACTGATTAGTTACAAAGATATAACTATTAATCAAAATAGACTCTTAGACCTTCTAACTGATCAACTAGGATTAAGACTGACTCTATTAACTCTGGACTAGAACTTTTTTTCACTTAGAAGAATCAGAATCATACTCTTCATTGGAGATTTATTTCTTATTAAACTCTAAATACCAAATAGTTATAATCATATCATTAACCCATTTGTTAGAGAATATACTTTCCATATATTAGAGGATTTTATTTCAGAGATTTATTGTAATTATTTTGGTGTTGATTACCATCAGATTAGAGAATATATTCTCCATATATTAGGGGATTTGATTTCAGATCTTTATTATAATTATTGATGGTAATCAAATCACTTGATTGATTACCATTGATTGATTGTATGTAATCAGATTTGATGGTAATCAATCAATCAAATCACTTTGATTGATTACCATATAATCCCAAACTCCTATAAATAGAGTCAATATATTGAGAAAAGATCAAGCAATAAGAGTATAATGTAGCCTTAGGGCTTTATCCTGTGGATGTAGTCATAGACCAAACCACGTAAAATCTCTTCTCTCCAGTTTATTATTTCCGCTGTTATCTTTATTTTCCTATGTGTTTGTCTTTTTCATGGTATCAGAGCAATTGGCTAACGCCAGTGTTCGATCCAATGGTTCTGTGAATTTTTTCGTTTTCTTTCTTTTATCTCATGTTTTCGATCCAAGATTGTCCTATGTAATTTCTTTTTATTTTTTTTTTCTATATTTTCCTTTCCTTTTCATGCTTCTGTCATCTCGATCATAGACCCTTCGTTCTTTAGTTTTTCACCATCACGTTTTCTTTATTTCCTTATGCTTCTCTTTTTCCCATGTTGTCTATGATTTTCCCATCGTATCATATGTCAAGGCATTATGCTTTATTTTCTACGACTTTATCTTTTCCTTCATGGTTTTGTCTATGATTACCCATTATATCATACGGCAAGTCGGCAAGGCAATATGAAAGAATACATTATTTTTTTTGACACTATTGTAAGAGTCTATTGTTGTGGGAAAGCATATTCTTTTGATAGATTTTAGGCTTTGTTGTAACCAGTTACGATTTGCAATTGTAGATCGTTTGTCATAGGTGCTTAACAAAAAAGAAAAAGAAAAAGAAAAGAAAGAAAAGAAAGAAAAGAAGGAGATATCTCTGCAATTGTGTTGGTGTAATGTTTAGAAACATCTTTTGTTTTGTTTATCGTGTATACTCAGATGATGCTAGACAAGAAAAAAAAATTAACAGAGGCCAAGTTGCTCACAGATCCGTCCACCTTCATCAAGCTATCGTTCCGGCCATGTACAGTGTCCGATGTTCCACTGCAGATCCGTCCACCGGAGATTCGTCCACGCACAACTCCGAGTTCTGCCATTCCAGCCGCCTTCCATCGATGTTTTTAGTTCTTTTTTGATCTTGCAAGTTTTTGTTTTTTTTTGTCGATTTCGTCATTGCACAAGAGAAGAAGGAAAGAAATAAAGTAAGAAGAAGCTTTTATTCGTTTTGGGTTATACTGGACTTAACAGCCAAATAAAAAAAAATAATAAAAAAAAAAGGCCAAGTTGCCCACCTTTTGGCATTTAAGGTATTACCTAAAACCCATACCTATTTCAGCCCATAGTTGGCTCTTTTTTTCTTGGCCCATAGATGCCCATTATGTGTTTGGCTTTGAGGTATTACCTAAAACCTCGCTACCAGGCCCATTTAGCCCACAGTTAGTTCTCTTTTTAGCCAATCGTTAGCCATATTTTGAAGATTCTTGGCCTATTGTTGTTAAATGCTTAACTCCAGTCATCACTGCTATCATATCCAGCAAGTTTTTATTCTTCGCCGCTGCTTGCCATCTTCAAAGGAAGAAGAAAATTCAACTCAAGATTTCAGATTTTTCCACCTTGAGTTTGTGGAGGAATGTTAGAAATATATTCTCCATATATTAAGGATTTGATTTCAGAGATTTATTGTAATTATTTGATGGTAATCAAATCAATCAAATCACATTAATTGATTACCATAGTTATCTACCGAAATTCTCTTATAAATAGAGTCTAATGTATTGAGAAAAGATCAAGTAATAAGAGTATAATGTAGCCTTAAGACTTTATCGTGTGGATGTAGGTCATAGACCGAATTACGTAAAATCTCTGCTCTCCAGTCTATTATTCCCGCTGTTATCTTATTTTCCCATGTGTTTATCTTTTCTTTCATCCTTGACGTCGCATTTCGTACGCATGTCTGGCTCCTCTATGCATCACTTATCTTAACGTAATTGAGCGTGTGAATGTCAACATATGTCACTTGCCAAGCAAAAAAATAGAACAGTGAATATACTTGATAATTGTAGAATTATGAAAATGCAACTTCTAGTTTGGCATGTGCAAAATCAACTTTTAGCAGGTGCCGACAGCTAGCCATTGATGGTGCATGTAGAAGATAAGTATATTTTGGGAACATGCTCCTGGATCTTCCATCTTGACACCCATCACTCTTATTCTTTTCTTTTATCTTTACAGGCTTTCTAAATTACTTTTATTAATTTTTTAAAATGTTAGATATTTATGTTTGCTTCCCTCTTCAGTTACGTACGAACATACTGATCGAATTATAGAAAAGAAACAGTTAAGTCTCTCATCACAGATTGACACTGCATAATCTTATTCTATTATTCCCGTCTTCGATCTTCTGGTTTAACAATAACACCATTATAATTTTATTCCAAATTATTTTCCTCAGTAAATTATAAAAGCCGATCGACAAGTACCCAAAAAAAAAAAAAAAAAAAAGCCTCAAGCGGATAATACAAGCATATTGGACCACTAGCTTGACAATGCAGCCTCGAGTTTTTGCGCACACAAACAATTTTAAGGTCAATTTGGCTGGTCCTAAGAGCGACAGAAATCGTAAGGATATACATGCATGCATGGAGAGAAAAGATGTAGTGGAGAACATCTCTTCTCTCCTTTTATTTGGATGAATTATTATTAGTCTTATAGTGAAAATCACTACAAAAATACTGACAAGGACCGTGTCTACAGTACCGGTTTACTGTAGACACGCGTCCAATTTGACACATGTCTTATGAGACACGTGTCTAATTGTACAGCCGTCACAATTGGACGCGTGTATGTAATACACGTGTCCAATGGACACGCATTAAATACACGCGTCCAATTTGAACGTGTATTTAATACGCGTGTCCAATTGGACACGTGTATAAATACACGCGTCCAATTTGACACGTGATAATACGCGTGTCCAATTAACACGTGTATTAAATACACGTTGTCAAACTGTTATTTTTTTAAATATAATTTTTTTTTATTAAATAGAATTTCAACAATTGGACACGACTATTTAATACGCGTGTCCAATTGGACGCGTGTTAAATACACGTGTCCAATTAGACACGTGTATTAAATACGCGTGTCAATTAGACACGTGTATAAATACACGTGTCAAAATGTTATTTTTTTTCAAATATAATTTTTTTTAATTAAATAGAATTTTAACAATTGGACACGCGTATTAATACTGTCCAATTGGACGCGTGTATTAAATACACGTGTCCAATTAGACACGTGTATTAAATACGCGTGTTCCAATTAGACACGTGTATTAAATAACGTGTCAAATTTTTTTTTTTTTTCAAATATAATTTTTTTTAATTAAATAGAATTTTAACAATTGGACACGCGTATTTAATACGCGTGTTCCAATTGGACGCGTGTATTTAATACGCGTGTCCAATTGGACACGTGTATTAAATACACGTGTCAAAATTGTTATTTTTTTCAAATATAATTTTTTTTTAATTAAATAGAATTTTAACAATTGGACACGCGTATTTAATACGCGTGTCCAATTGGACGCGCGTATTAATACCGTGTCCAATTGGACGCGGTATTTAATACGCGTGTCCAATTGGACACGTGTATTAAATACACGTGTCAAAATGTTATTTTTTTTAAATATAATTTTTTAATTAAATAAAATTTTAACAATTGGGGACGTGTATTTAAATACACGTCCCGGAATGGTGTAGGTAGGCGCGCGGGAATTATCCCGCGCCCACCTGATGGGCATTCAAAAAGAATTTTTGTTTTTTTTTTTATACAGTACTCTCGTTCGCTCTCTCTCTCTCTCTCTCTCTGCGCGCTCTCACCTCTCTCTCTCGCCTCTCTGTCTCTCGCGGGGTCACGCCGGAGGGCCGGCTGGTCGCGGTTCTGGTATCCTCTCCTCACGGGTTTCGCTGGAAGATCACTGGAGCCGCCGGAAGTCAGTCGGGTTCCGTCGACTGCAGCGTACTGCTGGGTGGCCGGTTTCACTCGGAGGAAGTTCTTAGGGCCCGGGAACGGCTTTGCGCCGTTCCTGGAGTGGAACTCGGCGAGGTGGGGGCAGGGCTGGGTTCCCCTGAGCTCACCGAGCGATCAGCCTCCCTCTCACGCAGGTTCACAGCCACTCCAACCCACTCTCGATCTCTCACTCTCTCGCTCTCTGTCTCTCGCTCTCCGTCACTCTCTCTGTCTTGTCTCTCGCTCTCTCTCACTCTCTCGCTCTCTGTCTCTCGCTCTCTCTCACTCTCTCGCTCTCTGTCTCTCGCTCTCTGTCTCCGCCTCTCTGTCTCTGTCTCTCGCTCTCTCTCACTCTCTCGCTCTCTGTCTCTCGCTCTCCGTACGTCAACACTGTCTCTCGCTCTATCTCTCTGTCTCTCGCCCTCTCTGTCTCTCGCTCTCTCTCTCTCTCTCTCGTCAATACCGGACCACCAGCCAGTTCTAAGTGGACGACCACGGACAGTTCTAAGTGAACCAGTTTCGAAACTGGTTCTGCATGTGTTTCGAATTCGTATAGCAATATTCAATATTTTTGATTTTAGCAATATTTTAAATAACAATTTTCTTTTAAATAGCAATATTTTAGCAATATTTTAAAATAACAAGTTTCGAAACTGGTTCTGCATGTATCAATTTTCTTTTTTTTAAAGCAATACATTTAGCCACGTGTATGTATACACGTGGCTAACAATTTAGAATTTTTTTTTTAAAAAAAAAAGCAATTTGACACGTGTATTAGAATACACGTGTCAAACCGTTTTGACACGTGTATTAGAATACACGTGTCAAACCGTTTTGACACGATATTTTCATACACGTGTCAAACCGTTTGACACGTGTATTCTAATACACGTGTCAAATTGTGCAGTTCGTGACATGCACATTTGACACGCGTATCACGCGTGTCAAAATGCACGTGTCTAACTGTTTGACACGTGTACGACACTGTACACGTGTCAAACTGCACGTGGCTATTTGCATGCATTTTTGTAGTGAGTTATACGTATTTTAGTTTCATTTAAATAATAAAGAGGAAACTTCACAAAATGGGCATAAACTTTCATTCGTTTTGAAACTACTTTCCTAAAGTTCGAAAACTCTTAATTTCAACTATTGAGTTTCTAATTTGATATAATGTCCCACTTCCGTTGGCGATTAACATTAAATCAAACGAAAAATGGGTGAAATCACTTAAATAACCTTTATGCTTACGAAACTTTTAGAAAATTTTAAATTTACCCTTAATTTCAAATAAAAGAAATTAAAAAAAAATTTGAATATTTTATTTTTTTTCTTTTAGAAAAAGGTGCCTAGCTTGGGTCACCAACAGACCATGCCGTTGGTCACAAAGTGACCCACGTGTCGGTAACCCTCATTAAATGAAAAAGACAAAACATAAAAGCATTATCATCATTTTCAAGGCATCCGTTATGATTTAACGCCAAACGTTAACGGAGAAAGGCATTGCATCAACTTAGAAGTTCGATGGTTGAAATTGAGAATTTTTGAATTTTGTGAGGTTACAGTTTCAAAACGAGTAGAAGTTTAGAGAAATTTTGTGAAGTTTCCTCGATATTAATTTAGTTGATGTACAAAAGAAAGAATTAAAGAAATTACATCCCATACATGCATTAACTGCAAAAAGTTGAATAGAAATCTCGATCGTCTTCAATCTTTTGCTGCAGTGTTAATCTCCATTAGAACTTTCCTCCTTGAAAAAGTGTATTAATTTTTTCTGCCATATATAGTGCAAGAACCTATACGGTAAAGCACCAATCACATCTTTAAGTCTACTAATTGTTATTCCAGATCATTATTGATGTTTAAGGGAATCAAATCTCCATATCGGGGAATATATGTGTACCGTAAAGTGGTTAAATGCTTTATAGAGTAGAATGGGGGAAAGCCTTCAATTATATCACAGGCATTGTGCTGCAGGATATGCTTCTTCTAGGCTGCCATAATATATAGTCGATCTCTCTAGGCAAGATCTCTACAAGTCGATCAGGTGCAGTTGCATTACAGGGGAATCACCTTGGCAGATAGCCACTATAAGATGTGGCTCATCCTTGCATTATTCTTGTAGTGCGCTCTCTGCCAAAGGAGATTTGCCCTGCAATTCTGTTGCACTTTCACTTCAACAACAATTCTGCAATCACTTTATGTCACAATTAAGTGCATGTTCTTCGAAAAGTAGGTATTTATGATTAGTACTAGCTCGTTTAACGAATTTGCTTTCTTAATTTCAATAGCATCTCGTATTCTATATGATTCAATAGGTAAAATTCACCGCCCATTCTATCCGATAGATCGTCCCATATATGAGTGAATCGAAACTTATTCATATTCCAAATTATACAAGTATCAGGTAAAACTTATTATTGAAAACCGGTTTTCAAAGAGAGGGTGTCCAAAAATTTATGTACACATGATTAAGATTATACTTTAATCATGTGAGACTCTTAAAATCGAAATACTGTATCCCTTTCGATCATATGCTCAGCTCACAAAGGATATGATGGGTATCTTTGTTGTTTCTATTGTTTAAGAGTATGTTTTTCAAATATACTTCCATTGGCAGCGAAATCGAAAAGCTTATATATGCTAGCTACTATCTATCAGATCACACAGTATCTACATAAATCGAGCCAGTAATATTCCAGTAGCTTCTAGATGGTCTTGGATTCCAGCGATGGTTTTATTGTTGCTGGATTGAAAATATTCTGTAAATTAGTTATGATGAGCTGGCGTGTAAATATTCTCTTAGTTTTTCTGTTTGTAGATTTATTCCCTTGTATTCGTTATTTATACCTGCAACACTTGGCGCTTTGCAATACAAGAGTTTCACTCAAATTTTTTTGATTTTAGTAACCTAGTTTACTAACGTGCAAAAGCCTTTTACACGTTAGTAAACTGTAGTAACGTGAAATCAGTGGCATGATTTTCACGTTCCTAATCCCATAGTTACTAAAATAATTTTAGTAACGTCCGAATGAACATCACGTTACTGCATAGTAACGTAGAAAAATTGTACGTTAGTAAATATATAGTAACGTGCAAAGTGTTGCACGTCACTAAAATTAGTAACGTGATAAAAGTAATTGTAGTGGTGTGTAACACTTTTGCACATTACTAAATTAAAATTAAAAATTAAAAAAATAGAACGTTACTAATATATATAAAAAATAAAAAAATTATTATTTTAGTAACGTGTGTTAGCACGTTACTAAAATTATGAAGAAAAAAAATGTTAAGCCAACGCATAGGGCTTCATCCGAATCATCTCTCTCTCCAGCTCCAATCCAGCTATTTTTCAAGGCTTCAAGCAAAAAATCTTGAAACCAATATTCAAGGCTTCAAGCAATGCACTGCACTCTATTAAAGAATATTCATTAATTACCTCTCATGAAACCACTGCACTCCATGCCATTCTGCAAACCCCAATCAATATGAATTAAACACTTCACCCATAAGAACAAACACACTACATAGACACAGAGAGGAACAGAGAGAGAGATACCATGGCAGAGGAAAACAAGAGCTTTTGGAGAAGAAAAATGCAACCATTTGCAAGTAAAGAGTTGCACTCCTCTAGAATTCATTCTGTATTCTTGATATTGTTTCACAAATATTACAAATATCACAAATATATCTCAACACCATAACAAAAAAGGAAAACCCAATATATATAGCTGAAGGAAGAAGAAGAAATGAAAGACTTACTTGTTGATATTCAAAAATAAAGAAATAAAAACAGTTATGAACCCATCAGATCTGTTACCCATCATAGAAACAGTTTTGTGAATAATTGTTAAAAATTGGAACAAAAAGAAAAGAGAAAAAAAGGCCAGAGAAAAACAAGAGAAGAAGCCAAAAGGCGTAACCAAGGGAGAGAGAGAGAGAGAGAGAGTATCTAGTGGGAGAAAGCAAGGAAACTCGGAACACATGGGGAGAAAAAATGACAGAAAAAAAGGTTTTTAAAAGACCCAAAAAGGCTGTTAAAAAAAAATACAATTTTTTTGAACTTTCAGGGGGTGGCACTCGCGGGACAAGAAAATTTCCGGTCCCACGTGCACACGACTACAAAAAATTTAGATTATAGTAACCTTGCTTTAGTAACGTGCAAAACCCTTTCACACGTTACTAAAGCTTTGCACGTTACTAATGCGTTTTACTTTAGTCACGTTTTCAGTTACTAAAATAATTTTAGTAACGTGGAAATCATCACCACATTACTTTTAGTAACGCGCGGAAAAATTTGCACATTACTAAAATTTTAGAAAGAAAAAAAAATTAAACTTTTGGTGAGGCGTGCGCGGGACACGAAATTTTCGTGTCCTCCGTGAACCCACTTCCCCCAAAAGGCTCAATCACGAGCTTTTTTGTTTTTTAATTAACTTTTTTTTGTATATATATATTGGTTTTTATTCTTAATTTTCATTTATATTTTTGTTTGTTTTTTTTTAGAAAAGAAAAATTATTTTTCCTTTTCTTTTTTTTTTTAAAAAAAAAATTAATAAAAACAGGTTTTCCTTTTTTTTTTTTTCTTTTTCTAAAAAATATTATTTTCATAATTATTAATTATTTTTTCGTTTGTTCTTTTTTTTTAATTGTTTTCGTTTTTCGTTTTCTTTTTTTTTTTTTAATTTTTTTTTTGTAAATAACTTTTTTTTAGTTTTTTTTTTTGGAAAAATTGGTTTTTTTTTTTTATTTTAAGTTAATTTTGGGTTTTTTTTGTTTTTTTTTGTTTTATTTTTTTAATATTAATTTTGTGAATTTTTTTCTTTAATTATTTGTTTTTTTTTTTTTGAATTTATAGATATTTTTGTCTTATTGAAAAAATACATTTTTGCCTTATATAGTATGTTAAACTAACATATTAATTAATTATTAATACTTACTATATAACATATATCCTATAGCTATATAACTAACTATAAAATATAGTTTACTTACACAAAAAAAAATAGTTATATATATATATATATATATATATATATATATATAAACACACATATATCACATTACTCATGGTTTACCGATCAGATTGGAGCATTACACTTTGATCGATTAGATATTCCTATGATCCTGCCAAGATCGATTGGACTAGTATTTATTAGGATCGATCGGACGTTCGATCGAACCTTCACTGTGTCAAGTATGATTGATTAAATTCTATCACGATCGATAGATCATCGATCAATCATGATAGATCTATAGGATCAATAGATCATTCGATCGATCATGATAGATCAATAGGATCAATAAATTATCCGATCAATCATGATAAATCAATACGATCAATAAATTATCCGATCAATCATGATAGATCAATACGATCGATAGATCATCCGATCGATCATGGTAGATCAATAGGATTGACAAATCAAACGATTGATCATGATAGATTAATAGGATCGATAGATCATTGATATATCATCCGATCAATCATGGTAGATCATCCGATTGATCATGATAGATCATCCGATCGATCATGATAGATCAATAGGATCGATAGATCATCTGATCAATCATTGTAGATCATCCAATTGATTAATAGGATCGATATATCATCGATCGATAGGATCGATAGATCATCCGATCGATCATAATAAATCATCCGATCAATCATAATAGATCAATAGGATCGATAAATCTTTCGATCAATTGGTAGATCATCCGATTAATCATGATAGATCAATATGATCGATAGATCATCCGATGGATCATGATAGATCAATAAGATCGATAGATCATGATAGATCAATAGGATCAATAGATTATCTGATCGATCATGGTAGATCAATAAGATCAATAGATCATCCGATTATCAATAGATTAAATATGATCGATAGATCATCTGATCAATCATGGTAGATGATCCAATTGATCATGATAGATAAATAGGATCTGATCGATCACAGATCATCGATACGATTCATGATAGATCAATAGGATCGATAGATCATGTCCGATCATCGATAGATCAATAGAATCCATAGATCATCCGATCAATCACGGTAGATCATCTGATCGATCATGATAAATCATCTGATCAATCATGATAGATCAATAGGATCGATAGATCATCCGATCGATCATGATAGATCAATAGAATCAATAAATCATCCGATCAATTACGGCAAATCATCTGATCGATCATGATAAATCATCTAATCAATCATGATAGATCAATAGGATCGATAGATCTTCCGATCAATCATGGTAGATCATGATCGATAATGATAGATCATTATTATTTAATGAGGTGTTAAATTTGACACGTCATTAATAAATCAAAAGGAGCGGAAGAAATAGAGCCACTTTTATTAAAAGGTAAAGCAGTTTTCTTTCCAAGTTGACATGCAACACAATCAAACGACTCAAATCCAACAGGCCCTAACTAACAACTGGTAGCTAAATAACGATCACGAGAAATAAAACGCATGACCTAAATGAGAATGCCATAAACTGAGAGTGGTGGATCGACCGAGATGGAGTGGCAGCCGATACAGTAAGAGGAAGTTGGAGAGATGAAAGCTCAAAGAGACGTCCAACCTTACGGGCAGTCCCAATTAGCTATCTCATTTGCGGATCCTGAAGATCACAACCTCGTTTAGGAAAATGCAATTCAAGACCAAGTTCATAAAGTTGACCAACAGATAAAAGATTCAATGGAAGATAAGGCACAAAGTATTATTGACGAGTAGAAACTAGCCCGATGTGACTAACATTCATATGTGAGCCATTAGTAGTGTAAATAGTGGTAGGACTAGTTAAAACAGATTTTGAGGAAAATAGGGAAGAGTCTGGTTTCATATGATTACAACAGGCAGAGTCAATAAACCAAGAATAATTATTTGGGGTGGTGGCCGGCCGAGCATAAGTTACTTTCGAATAAAAGTCAACAATATTCTAACTTGGTTCTTGGCGAATGTGAATGAGCTTAGTTACAATATGAAAAAACTGAGCAAGAATGGTAGTATTGTAACGTTGGGCTAACATGTCCCAAACTTCCTTGGCATTGTAAAGATTGCCAAAAGCCAGACTGATGGAGGCTACACAAGTGTTAGCAAACCAAGAGATGATCATGTAATTTGCACTTCTCCATGTTCGGAGGCGTCCAAAAAAAGCACCACTGGATTCTTCTTCTCTGGAAAGAGGCTAGCTTAAGTTCTTTACCAGAGACATACTCCCAAAGACAATGTCCTTTAACCCACCTACTCATAGACTGAGTAAGGTAATTGCTCTCGTAAGTTCTTTACTAGAGGCCGGCTTATGCTCTTGATTTCCTTTCAATTTATGTTTGTTAAAAAAAAATAAAAAATAAAAAATAAAAAATAAAAAATAAAAATAAAAAATAAAAATAAAAATTGCTCTCGTCTAGTCAAAAGCAAGATCCACAACTGAACCAACACCATTTCGGTTAACCGTTTAGCACCTCCAGTGATCTTCCTCTAGCTGTTACCAATCAAACGTTGTTGCGCCTTGGCCAACTGTACACCGCTTAGGAGCCATTGCACCTTCTCTAACCTTTCATGGCCATTTATAGGTCCCTCACAGCTGATCCACAGCCTAGGTCCACCAGATCTTCACCCAGGGTTCAGCAATGCCATCTCCTTTTCAGCTGTCCATGGCTCTGCGCTTCCTGATCCGTTGGCCGTCCATAGCCCATTTTCGACGCCTCTGTTTCTAGCTGTCCACTAGTCTTCTTCCCTTGGCATTCACTGTGTAAGATGTTTCTTAGGCCCTACTCAAATCTCATCCACCGAGTTCCACGATCCCTTCCCACTTCATTAGGAGATCTCTAAGCAAGCTCACTGATCTATGTATGTGTGTTCCACACTAGATCCAAGCCTTACGATTCCACACTTACTTTGCGTCGTGCGACACACTTGATTATTATTGATGCGGGCTAGTGTTATGAGTTTTTGGTTAGACCTTTTTTACTTAAAAAATCGTATCTTCTGATTATGACATCCAATTGAGACAAACTTGGTAGCGTTAAAAACCTTATTCAGAGGGCTACAATTTTGTATTTCATGAAAATTTTGTTATTCTAACGTTTACTAGGCAAACGTTATCATTTTGTATTATTTGTACTGCAAAATATTTTTATTTCTTATTTTTTTGGGTTTCGAATTTAGACTCTATATAAGTCTATTAAGATGGCTTTAGCTTCCAGATTATGAATTTTGTTTTTATCATTTATCAATATGAAACACTGAATGACTGATTTTCTATCCCTTTTCCCTCGATTACTTTATAGAATCTTGGTTTGAGAAAAGTAGTGATTTATTGTTGTTTGCTATTGCGAACCCACTACGCCACACTGCATTAGTTGGTATCAAAGCCCAGTAACTTTCCTTTCATGGCGCGAAGAAAATGAGACGGGGAAAACAGATATGCAAGTTTTGGAGTTGTGCACGAGCGCAAGAAAGAAACAGGTGATAAACGGCTGGCGGTTTGTTCGCAGTACATGGAGGAGCAATTTGTTGTGCGATCTAGGCGACTGATGGAGCAAATTAGAGCATTATCCGATCAACTTGACGCCATGGATGTTGCTAACGGTTGTTGCTGTCAACTAACTCCATGTTTCGTGGATGAGTATGATGTGGTTACTTTTAGTGAGGGGCAATCTCAACAGAGGAATGTATGGTTTGACACGCGGAGTCCGCAGTGGGCCACCTTGACCGTTATTTGCAAGCTTCAAATTTATCTACCAAATCCATCTTATGTGGAGGAGGAGTTTGTTGATGAGAGTTCCAAGATGATGAGTTTGTTGATGAGGAGTTCAAACACGGAGATGTTCATGAAGATGTTAAAGATCCTTCACAAGGATTCGTAGATTGAGATTCTCCACCAACCTACGATACCGATATCAATGATGGAAATCTTGTGAGAGGTTCTTTGTCATATGATCAAGAGGAAGAATCTGTAGTAGTCTAAGTCTCTCCACTAATCTATGACATCTATCCTGAGAAAGAAGAATCGTTGGAAAAAGGTAAATATCTCAGATAATATTGAAAATTTTATTGATGAGAGTTCTATACATCATGTGCTTTATGAAAGCCCCAAAAGTGAAGTATTTGATTTAGATGTTAACGTTGTTGATTTCCTTGGGGTAGAAAATATTTTATCAAATTTTCTTGATGAAAGAAAACATAATCGAATGGAAAAATAAAGACAAATAGCGGAATAATAAAATAAGAACACAAGGAATTTGACGTGGTTTGGTCTATGACCTACATCCATAGGATAAAGCCCTAAGGGCTACATTTTGCTTTTATTTCTCGATATTTTCACAATATATGAGATTCCTATTTATAGGAGAATTTGGTTAAATAAGTATGGTAATCAAATCAATGTGATTTGAATATGAAAAATAAGGTGACTTCTAAATTACAGTGTGTGTGTGTGTGAACAACGTGTAACAAAATGTCAAAGGTGCGGAATTTAAATGAGACAGATATTTTGTTAACGAAGTGGAAACTCAATTAAGAGAAAAACTACTCCGGGACAGCCAAACCCAGAAATCCACTATTCAGAAGACAAAGCTAGTACAAAGGCAGTAACACTCACATACTTGATGCAGCAATCGTATCTTGCACTCTAAACACGTAACCCAACATGAACGCCTCCCAACCAAGTCACCTACTTGAAGGGGTCTTCAATGGATTCCTTTACCTTAGGCTCATCTCTAAGATAGACTTCATACGAACACAATAATAGCACATTCGGCAACAGCTTGAAAGCTAGCAGATCTTCACAATATCTCCCTAAACACTATCTCTAAGCTATAGAGAATTTAATACCGAATTCTGTAAAGAATACATGCCTAGAGGCCTCTATTTACAGGCTAAGAAGACCTAAATCGAGTTTGTCTCTGATTTCTGTAGGCGGCGTCTGGACGATATCATAGAGCGTTCAGATGATCAGCTGTGCAACCACCTTTCCATAACACGCTTCACGTGTTTCCATATTAAAATCGTGTCCGAACGATGTTGCCTTTGAGTCCAGACGGTTGCACGTAATTGCCTTATCAAGGACCGTGTTCGGACGGTATTTCCCTGAAGTCCAGACGGATGTAGATTGTATGTACGCAATTTCCTTATCAAGGATCTCGATATCTGGATGGTGTTGCTGTCGTCTGAACGGGTGCAAGCTGTCTTCCACTCCATGTATGCAAAGGAAAACTGGAATCTTCTCGAACTCTGAATAGCGTTCGGACGTGTGACGTGTTCACAATTCCAAACAGATGCAACTTGGAACTGTTCAGAAGCTTCTCGACACTGATGGGCGTCCGTACGCATGACTGGGCCGTCTGGATGGAAACAAAGGATCCGAATTTTTTGAGTTGGAATCTGCACAGAATCTTCATTGAACACTGAAATATACTTTGAAGATTCTGAAATATACGGCATCCCGTTTATGACAATAACATTATATGATAATGATTTTGTCAATAGAATGTAACCAACAAAACTAACAGAATACTCTTAAAGGACGAAAGAGAATGTTTAAGTTCAAATGTTAGACTTTTTCGTTGTTCTCCCTCAAAACGGCCCTAGACTTCACCTCTCAGAAAACATATCTGAGAAAATGAGGGAGTAGATCAGCTCCCTCTTCCTCTCTCTTTCCCTTTCTACTCGCCGCTCCAACCCTCCCCTCCCATTCAGATTTTTTTTCTTTTATTTGTAGGTGTTCTCTGATCAAATCAGCAATTTTGGCTTCTCCACTATGCATCCGTCCATCTACCTCCGTGTTGTGTCGATCATCTCCTTCCTGGCCACTGCTGTTGTTTGCTGATTGTGTTTTTACTTTGATTAAGAGTTTTCTTCTCTTTAGATATGCTTCATGGGCGATCCATGGGATGAAAGTTAGTAAGGTGCGATGGGTTTTATTTCACGGCCTGGATAGTTCGGTGTGAGGGGTTATCTCTCATGGCTGGTTTAAATAAATTTCAAGATATTTGGCTACCCTTGTCTTAGATATAGTCTGCTCGGATCAGATCTGCTCTTTAACTATTTTTGTACATGGGTTAGCATAAGATCAAAGTCATAGACAACACTTTATTGGAAGAATTTTGTTTGTAACTATGACTATGTAACCTCATAGCACGTGGCTATGATTTTGCAGAACTTTATACTTTGTGATGTAAGAGCTTTATGCTCGTGATCTTTAATCAATTAAATACTCAGATCTTTTGTTAAAAGAAAAAGAAAGGACGAAAGAGATTTGATTATTAAAAAAAAAAATCAATGTGATTTGATTACCATCAAATCTGATTACAATCAATCAATTAGATTTGATTACCCTCAAATCTGATTTATAGGAGTTAAAATAATTACAATAAATCTTTGAAATCAAATCCCTAACATACTCTAACAGATGAAAGCCATAAATGTGAAGTCTTTGATTTGGATGTTAACGAGATTTGATTTCTTTGGAGTAGAAAATATGGAATAGGATTCTCTCCATTTCAAATGAAATGGATACTATCCATTTTATAATCAAGATTTAAAATTGATGCATCTAATAGTGTACATAATTATATTTCACATCATTTAAATTTTTAAAAGATATGTCAACATTGACTTCATATATACCGTTAGATGCATCAACTTCAAATCCTGACCTTTCATTTGAAATTGATAGTCTCCATTTCATTTAATGAAATGGAGAGGATCCTATTCCAGAAAAAAATATTTTATCAAATTCTCTTGATGTTAATGCTTTTGACAATTTTTATGTAGAGAAGAATTTTATGTTTAAAAGTGAAGTGATCGTTGATCCCTTTTGGGAGATATTAATGGCGCATGAATGAGAGAAGATGTGTGACAATCGTGTGAAGCTAGAGACCTTTGAATCTAACGCAAAAAAAATTCAAGTTGACCATCGCAGTCTTGTGGTGATTAGTGAAGTATTATTTTATTGTGGGATGTTACATTGTTTTGCTTTTGAAGATAGAGGGATAGAATTGATTGATTGGGAATTCGAAGGATAGGGGGCAAGAATCATCTAAATTCGAGGACGAATTCTCTCAAACCCGGTGAAAATGATGCGGGCCAGTTTGATTAGTTTTTGTTAGACCCGTTTACTTAAAAAATCATATATTCTTATTATACATCCGATTGAGACACATTTGGTGGCGTTGGAAAGCATATTCAGAGGGCTAGAAATTTGTATTTCATAACATTTTGTAATTCTAACGTTTACTAGGAAAAACTTATCGTTTTGTATTATTTGTACTCCAAAGTGTTTTTATTTCGTTTTTTTTTTTTTTTTTAATTTTTTTAGGCTGCGAATTTAAGCTCTATATAAGTCTATTATGGTGGTTTTAGCCTCCACCTTATGATATTTTTGTCAGTTTATCAATATGAAACACTCAAGAGTGATTTTCTATATCTTTTGCCTCAATTCCTTGATAGAATCTTAATTTGAGAAGAGTTGTGATTTATTGTTGTTTGCTATTACAAACCCACTACGCCACCCTACATCAATTATCCTATCTAATCAACTTCGTCCAATGGTTCTAGTGGTTGAGCTCACAGTCAGTTGAAGAAAAAGAAAAAAAAACCCGAAGTTGCCTATTTTTTGCCCATTTGCTCATCTTTGGCCCAATTATAGATTGTCTCATCTTTTGGCCATTTGTTGGTCCAATTGTTTGGCCTTTGTAATATTGTTTGATGACCAAGGCCATAGCTGTCCTCATTTCTAGGCCTCTATTGATTCTCATTTTGGCCCATATATAGCTGGCCCTCTTTCGGTCCAATGTTTGGCTCATTTTCTGCCTGTTGTCGTTAAAGGTCCATCTCAGGTCACCATTGCCGCTATGAACTCTAGTCATTGTTGCTGACCGCCACCAACTCTAGCAAGTTTCCGGCCATCAACTCCAGCCTCTGCCACTACAAAAAAACAAGATATTAGCCACGTGGCTACAGTAGATGTTACTGTAGCCACGTGGCCAGATAACCACGTGTCATAATGGCAACGTGGCTAGATGTAGCAGAAAAAACGAAATAGTCTTCTGGCCACTTGTATTAGTACACGTGGCAATATTGTCGCCTGTAATGAATCCACGTGGCCATGTGGACACGTGTATTAATTACACGTGTCCACATGGCCATGTATAAATATGAGACGCGACCATGTGGCCGCCTGTCTGAATGCCACGTGGCCAAAATCAACCACGTGGATTAGGGAACGTGGCCATATGGCCACTTGGTAAAGTGATGTGGCCGCGTGGAATTTGGACACATGGCCATATGTCTGCCAGGTGGAAAAATACATGTGTCCAGTCTGCCATGTGTCACTATGCCACGTGGATTTTTTTTTTTTTTTTTCCAGAAAAACAAAACTTTAAAGAAAATAGTTCAATAACTACAACTTTATTTCAACTCTCCTCATTTTGTCAAATCTCATATAAGTCTATATATATATATATATATATTAATGGTATATTTTATTTATTGATTCTTAACCAAATTAGGGTTTAGTTTTGTACACTATGCATATAAATCCTTATATTTTAATTTTTTTTTTTTAAAAAAAACTTATAATTATTACTATATACATGCATAATGCACGTAAGCGGTTTAAAAACTATATACATGCATAATGACTCGTATATACCCTAACCTTAGATTTGTGTTATATATATATAGTTAGAGTTATGGCTATATATAGTGTATATACTTAGGTTTAGGTTTTACGGTTCTGTGCTATATGTAAATAGTATACTTAGGGTTTAAGGGTTTAGTTCCTTATATAGTATACTTATAATTAAGTAAACCCTAACCCTAATTAAGGTTAGGGTTTACATTTGTGGTCGTACTATAAATATATTTTATATTTTATACTTTAACAATTTAGTACTAATTTATTTTAACTCTCCTCATTTAGTCAAATCTCGTATAAGTCCTTGTATATTAAATATATATATACAAGTGTTAATGATATATTTTACTAATAGAACCCTAACCCTAGTTCAGTGCTATATGCATATTGTACAAAACTAAACCCTAATTTGGTGCTATATATATACTATCATCTTAAAAAATCATTGTATAAAAAAAATATATATATAAAAAAAATTAAAAACCTATAATTAATACTATATACATGCATATTGCACGTAAGCGGTTTAGAAACTATATACATGCATAATGACTCGTATATACCTTAACTTTGGATTTGTGCTATATATAGTATGCGTGTGTATATATATATACTATATTTATACATCTTTAAATTATTCACGTTAAAAAATTTATATATAAAGTTTATATACTTAGGGTTAGGGTTTAGTTTTAGGGTTAGGGTTTATATAAACCCTAAATCATAAATTTTGTATTTGTGTTTACACATACAATATATATATATATAAAATAATACAATGGGCGACGTGTATTACTAATACACGTCGGCCAATTGGGACGTGGCATTATGCCACGTGGCAACAATTGGGCCAGGTGCCGCTACGTGGGACAATTCCTACGCACCACCTGGCCGGTTTTTTTTTTTTTTTTTTTAGAAAAAAAGTAATAAAAACAATTATTAAATTAAAAAAATTTAAATTTAAATGGTAGCTTACTCTGGAAGCTACCCATTTCAGTCGATCCTCTCTCTCTCACTCTCTCTCTCCGTCACAGCACAACCGGCCAACACCGCGCATTCGGCCTTCCCTCCGGCTTTGTTTCCTCCACCGTCCACGATGTGTTCGACTCCACGTGTATTCTCTCTGTCTCTCTCTCTCTCACAGAACGACCTCCACTCTCTCTAATATCTCTCTCTCTCTAACCTAAAGGAACTAAACTCCGGCAGACTCTCCGGCAGGTGACAACAGCTCCAGTAGTGCACTCTCTCTCAGTTCAGTTCCCTCTCTCTCTCAGTTTGTACAGTAGCTTTACTAACGTATGTATATTTTTTTTCTCCCCCAAAAATGCAGGAACACAGGCTAGGCAACCATAAATTACACCACAAAATCCATTGTGAATAATTTTTAAATTTTTTTCTTGATTTTTTTTGCTATAATGAACTTGGTACATTTTAATTTGTTTTGACATTTTCCAATTTTTTTTTTTCTTTTCCAGTACGTGGATATAGCAACAATGAACTATTTTTGGTTTTCCATGCAATGTTACTGATTTTGTTGGGTTTGTATATATATGATATATATATTTTTTGGTTTTGCTGCGGTTGGTCATTATGCATGGAGATGTTACTATCATTTTATGTGCTGTTTTGTTTTTTTTTTTTTTTTTTTGGGCTTAATTGTTGATTTGAGAAGATTTGTGATATATTTTAGTGTGCTATGATGAATTTGTAGTGCTATTATCATTTTTGGTAATTTGTGGAAAAAAACATAATAAACAAATTCGCCATCATTTTAACTTTATAATAAAATGATCATAACCAACAATGGCTAACTAAAATTTAAATAAAAAATTGTAATCAATAATTTGTGTTATGAATATATATAAATTGTAATAAAAATAAATATTGTGCTACTAATATTTATAAATTGTGTTGATTTTTTGGAAACAAATTTTAAACAAATTTGTCACCGTCTAACATTTACAATAATATATGTATTAAACAATTTATAACAAAGGTAAAAAATAAGCAATAGCGACGAATATGTTTTTATATTTCATTTTTAACTTTAACTGTTCATGTGAGGATACTACATATTCATAAGACGAATTTAGTACCTTCGGAGGAAAAAAAAAAACAAAAAACAAAACAATTGCATGTTGCTATGAATAGAGATTAATTTTACTGTCCACAGTGTTAAAAAAAAAAAAGCATTTTGACCATGCAAATTTAATATAATATACGGAATTCATGGTTTGAAACAAACGCTAAATTCAAACACTTTAATTGGCCACGTTTTTAATATTTTGTTTCTTTAATTTAAGTTTAATTGTTAGATGTGAGAATGTTATAGAAGTTTTAAGGTGCTATGAATATAGATGAATTTTACTGTCCACGGTGTAAAAAAAAATTGTATTTTGACCATGCAAATTTAATATAATATACGGAATTCACAATTTGAAACAAATGCCAAATTCAAACACTTTAATTGGCCACATTTTAATATTTTTTTCTTTAATTTAAGTTTAATTGTTAGATGTGAAAATGTTATAAAAATTTTAAGGTGCTATGTATATAGGTGAATTTTACTTTCTTCGGAAAAAAAAAAAAAAAAAAAATTAACTCTGCGACAAGAGGTATTTAACATAATATACATGATCCACATTTTAAAATAAACGTCAAATTCAAACACTTTAATCGGCCACGTTCTTAATAATTTTGTTTAATTTAAGTTTAATTGTTAGATGTGAGAATGTTATAAAAATATATGTAGGTGCCTTAAATATAGATGAATTTTACTTTCTTCGGAAAAAAAAAAAAAAAAAAACCATGCAACCAGACGTATTTAACATAATATACGTGATCCACATTTTAAAACAAACGCCAAATTCAAACACTTTAATCGGCCACGTTCTTACCCTTTTTTTTCCATTTTTTTTTTGTTTTGGGGGGGGGGGGGGTTTAAGTTTAATTGTTGATGTCAGAAGATTATAAAAATTGCAATTGTGATACGAATATAGATGAATTTTACTGTATTCGAAAAAAAAAAACAGGGTTAATGTCGAAAAGTTCTAAAAATTTAAAGCAATATTGGAAATCAACAATTTAAAACAAACAATAAATTAAAAGAAGAGCACGACAGGCCCGGCATAGATCCGATTGAAGCTCCCGTTGGATGAGTAAATATTAATTGTTGGTACAATTCGCTTAAATTCAATACACATTTTTAATTTGTAACATATATTAATTAATAAATGCGATTATTGTCTAATTTGCATAAATCTCATTGTATAATTTGCATGTTCCTTACTAATATATAACTGGGTAGTTATACTTTTAACGTGTTTAATAATTTGTTTACATTTGTTCGCAGGTTTCGATGGATCAGAGACTCTCTCCTTGTGCACACTGGGCACCACGCCTACCCGTGCCCTCCACGACCACGTCCATAGCCCAGGGTCACTGTATACTGCACCGTGGCCACACCACCCAGATCGCGCTTATAGACCATTCTTGTCGGGTACGGCGGGGATGGCCATGTCAAATCACGGGCAGACTGGCTCCGCTGGATATTCTTGTTCTCCATATTCGGTGCCACCGACGTTCTCGCAGCTAGGGATCACCTCACCGGGTCATGTGACTCGATGGTGGGTGCGAGAGGTGATGGGATCAACCCACTTTGGGCTAATATGCCGTACACTCCGTACCCCTGGTCTGGACTTGCGTCATGTGGATCTGATAGTGAGACACAAAATGATAGGTTTCCGCTGCCACAGTCGGGGGAGAGGCAGATGCTGGCTACGGGGGTGAGACAGATGCCGGCATCGGGAGAGAGCCAGATACCGGCTCCGGGGGAGAGCCAGGGCCCGGAGCCGATTTCAGGGGAGAGCCAGGTGCTGCTTTCTGGGGAGAGTCAGGAGCTGGACCTGGGGGAGAGCTAGATGCCCCATGAGGGGGACTCACAATGTTGGGTCCCGATCAGTCGCCCCCGATAGCCCCCATGATATGCTTTCAGACGACTACCAGCAGCCTCCTCCGGGGGAAAGGGTTGGCGAGGACCACATAGATGACCCAGCGAATACAGACTGAACAAATTCGGTTGATGGGTAAGTACATATTTATACATCATTGAAACCCATATTATATTACCAATTAATATTAAGTTTGAAATAACATAAATTAAATCATTATTTAATATAATTTATTTTTTTAGTATATTAAATTAAATGTTTTATCTTCTTTGGTTAGGGTACAATCCAGACGGGAGCATCTACTATGAGGTGATTAGGGACCCAGAGAGGAATTGGGTGCTCCCGAAAGGGAAAAGATTGTGTTGCAGTACAATGCTACAACACAACCTGTTGGACGAGCCTATAATCGTTTTAGGCGTGCTACAAGAATGCTTGTGAGGAGCGGGTCCCACATACATATGCGGGAAAAATGGCCGAGGGTAGATAAGCAGATTAAGAAAGCTATGTGGGACGCGCTGATGGTATGTTTATGAAAAATGTTTCAATACACATTGGCATTGAAACTAATTTATTTATTTATTTTTAAAAACTTAGGGTTATGTTTTTTGTTGAACTTATAAAATTAATGTTTAAATTGCATGTGCAGGAGGAGTTTTATCTCCCCATATTTGTACATGAGCACAAGGCACCGTTCGTGGAAGGTCAAATTTAAAAAAAGAGCTATATATTCGAGACGGTGACAGGCCCGAAAGTATACGTGCAAGAGTGTCGGACAAAGTTTTTGACAAGTATGACCAAACAGATGTGGAGCATCTGCTGAGGGATTGGTGCACTGAGCATAAAAGGGTATGTAGGTCTTTGATTGTATTTCTATTATGTGTATTTTCAATAACTGTTCAATTAATTTTATTACTATTTTAAGTGTGTCAATACTTAAATATTATGAAATGTTCACTGCGTAGGCGAACTGTGAACGGATGAAGCGGATACGGGAGCAGAACGACCTCCCCCAGTGCTTGGGATCGAAAAGCTATGCCAGATTTAATCATGATAAGGTATGAACATATATATGTAGATGTTATAATATTTGCATCTAATTGTTTTTTTAAAAATTAATATTACTGTTTGTTATTTATTTCAATTTGATAGCGACAGGCAACTACTTCTGGCACGGCCCCCACTCGAGCGGAGTCGTTTGTGAAGACGCACACTAGGAAGGATGGAATTCACCCGACCGAACGTATACGAGTCCTATGCGTATGCTACTGATCTATTTTACTAATATTTCTAAGTTATGCGTATGATAAAGTATATATTGACTACATGTGTATTTTATGTTGACAACGTACAGGAGAAGATGACACATAATTTATCCAGTGATTCTGCCGCTACTCAGAGCGTGTCAGAAGACACAGTGCGTTGGGAACTGAATGATGCGTACGAACAGGCGTTGGGGAGGCCTGAGTACGCGGGGAGGGTTCGGCAGGTTGGCCAGAACGTTACTCCCGTACGTTGGACGTGTTTCTCATACAAGGCTCGCTCACAAGGAGGATCATCCCAGTGCACATCTCGGGGCTTCTCCATACATGAGAGCAGGATTGCGACAATGTAGACATTGCTACAGGCTCAGACTAAGAGGAATGACGCCTTGAAGCAGCGCATGCGAAATCTCAAGGCTGTGCTCACCTCCATAGGAGTATCACATGCGAGCCCTGGTGCTCAGCAGTCTCCACCTGCAAACGGAGGTAGTACGTCGTCTGTTAGTAGTGCATCTGCAGGTATGATTAATATTATGTAAACTACTTATTTTTAATCAATGTTATGGACTTGATATGCATATAATCAAATTTTTTAATTGTTTTCATTACTTGCAGTTAATGCGACAACGATTGGTTCATTGTCGCCTATTGGACGACATCTGAGCCAGCACTCCCCCGTCGGGACACCATCGCCCGCTACACCATCCCTTGTGTAGCAATGGCCTGTTGGCGAGTACACGCCTGGTAGGGGAACTCGTGATTCGCAGGGACAGCCTTCAGATTTGTAGATATTTGTGTAACTTTGTTTTGTTAATAACAATAATGTTTATTAGTACATAATCTATTGTTGTGTTGGACTTATAATTATTGATTTGCATAATTTGATTTTGTGTTTATGGTAATTTCAAATGTTGTATTTTTGTGATATTTTTGGGTAAAAAATGGATTTATATATATATATATATTGTGGTTTTTAATTTTTTTTTTGTTTGCAAAATAATAATAATAATAATAATATTGCATTTTGCCACGTGGCATATGCCACCTTCCACAGTCGGCAACGTGGACCATAATCCACGTCGCTAACTGTCGGCCATGCATGTGGCCAATGTCCCACGTGGAGTGAGACCACGTGGCTGAAACGTTAGCCACGTGTAATACATATGTGGCTGATGTGTCGCGGCGTGGTTAGTGTGCCACGTGGCACAGTAGCAATGTGGGCAACGTGGACACGTGGCAAATTGTACATTTCGCAACAACTGGATCTACCACGCCGCCCACACGTCGCCAATTACACGTGGCTAACAGTTTGCCACGTGTATGGGCCCCATACACGTGGCAACTTGCAAGTGGAGACTTGCAAATTTTTTTCTAGTGGCCGCCAACATCCGCCTTCCAGAGCAAATAAAAAAAAAAAGCCGCCGATTCTTTTCATAGTCAAGCTTCCATAATCTTTCAAATTGAGTTTGAGGGTGAATGTAGGAATATATTGCCATATTATGGTGATTGTAATCAAATCTTTGTGATTGATTATCAAATCCTGCTTGTTATTTGATTACCTTATTTGTATTGTATTTACTTATCAGTACATTTTCCTATAAATTGAGATCATTGGTCTTGTAAAGATTATCAAGAAATAAAAACATATTGTAGTCGTTAAGGTTTCAACCTAAAGATGCAAGTAAAAGACCAAACCACATAATTTTTTATGTTTCTTTCCTCTTTTTTTTTCCCTCCGACATCCTTTATTTTAATTTTTATTTTGTGAATTCCGATATTCAATTTCATTTACCATTCCATTATGTTTCTCTCCATATCTAAAAATTTAAGGATTCTTTCTGTTGTCATACACCACAATAACAAAAAGCAAGCATCGAAACCGCATATAAATGCTTTCTCCAGTTTCTGCGTACATAAACTACTTGGGGACCATTTGATGGAAATTGAAAGCCATCGAACAGGAACTTTACATGTTCTTGATAAAGATATCAAGAACATGCTCCTGGATCTTCCATCTTGGAAGCATCCATCATGGCCTATTCCCTTGTCCTTATCTATTTCTTTAGTTATCTTTTTACCTTATCAAGCATGGCATGATGTGAAACCACAGCTTCAAGTAGATGCTGTGTGTGAACACTACGCCTTCTAAGACAGTAGAAGTTGAAATTGGGCCTCAAAAAATTAATAAAAAATCAAGGGGTGTCTAATCATGCATTGACTGAGGAAAGTTGATATACACAGGAATATCAGGTACGATTTTATTCCAAAAGTTGGCCATGCCAGATTAGTATGATAAGACTAGCTATACAAATCAGGAACCAGGTAAGTGTAATAAAATCAAGTTCTTTGAATGGAATTCAATTATGTGAGTCTAGGGAGGGGTTACAGTATAAGGAATAAAGTGATAAAAAGCCTGTGATCAAACAAGAACGCATTGTTCCATGGGATATCCTTCTTCTAAGCTTCCATAAATAACAGGTTTGTATCCATCATTCTTCGACTTCAGGTCCAGTTGCATTACAGGGCAAAGTTTCCATTGGCAGGCAGCCACTGGAATCGAGATTCTCAATAATTTTATTCTCGGCATTGCTATCGATTCAAACAACAAATATAAGAAAATTAATTTAGGACCCACTTGGGTTGCCATAAAGATTTTCTTACATTTGTTGGCGGAATTGTTAGTAATCCGAATGACGAATTGTTGAAGATCAGAATTCATGCCACTCATCAGTGTGCCCACTGCCAAAGGAGATTTGCCCAGCAATTCTTCTGCCTAACACAGACTAAAGTATCAGTATACATTGCTTAATGACATGGCGAGGCATTCACAGACGAAATATTTGTCTCTTAATTATCGAGTCTTTCAAATGCATTGCTCAATGACGACATGCATGTAGTTGGGTTTCCGGTAATATATTCTTGTTTTAAGTGCATGAAATTGACAGCCCAATATATTACGAACACATGAAGTTTTTTATGATATCCAATATGTGACGTCGCACATAGTTTAGGTATAGAAATGTGAATGTTCTTATATGTATATATGCATCATTCTTGACACAGTATATTTTAAGTCGTGATGACTATTATTAGAATTTCGAAGTTAAGCTTGCTTATGCGAGAGTAGTATCAGGATAACTAACATTCTAAAAAATCTGGTTTAAAAGAGTTAAAAGTAGACAATATTATGTCGTTAAGATGTGTCGTTACACAGTATGCGGACAATTCTCACTCTCATTCTTTTTAGTGTCTTTTACAATCCAAGCTTTTTGTATGGACGTACACAAACACGAGAGAGGTCTACGATCTTTATATTCAATAGAAATAATTTTTTTTTTTTTTAAGGCAGCAGTGAAGTTTAGAATTTGAATTCCTACCGTATCCTCTAAATATTTTGTTCTTGCACCAAGTTCGATCTAATACATTAAATATTGCTTGATGCAACTCGAAAAGAAAGGAATTACTAACAAAGCTTTTATATTAATTAATTGCATTCTGTTTGTTGATTGGTGGTTTGGATTGCTATGCGCACTATCTATGTATATATATATATATATAATTAAGTCCATTGAACCTCAGCGAGTTTTGTAGTTCCAGACGAAGCTAAACCCGGCCGCCTGAAGATCTGATGCCAATACGAATCTTAAAAGTGCGCGATTTAATTAATATAATTAACAATGTATTTTTAAATTCAACGGCCGCTAGCTGTGTTATGATAATTTAATGCCATAAATCATACCGGACTCATCCGCCGGCCACTTCCCCTGTGATACTCCTGTTTGAGCTGAAATTCTTTTAAAAGAAATAAAAATTAGAAAAATTAAAAACTAAAAAAAAAAAGAAAAAAGAAAAATCTCTTTCTTCACGTCCCAATTTGTAAAAGTAATAAATTCGTTCTCTGTGCTTTGAGTTTAATTAACAGTCTTGTCATCAAGATGTTTGGATGCATGTTTCTCATCTCTATTTTTCTCAAAAACAACTATCACCCAAACATTATTTTTTAATTTTTATTTATTTATTTATTCTTTTTTTAGGAATTTGTAATTTTGAGATGTCAAAAAAAAATTCTATATTCTAACAAAGACAGTCTGAAAATCTATCTATTATGTGCCACAAAGGAGTGTGGCCATGATCAGTAGACATAAAGACGGATATTTTGCCTCTGCTTGAAGATTAATTGTCACGTAGACAGATAGAAGAAGATGGTGAAATAATAGACTGGAACAGCTAGCTCATAAAAGGAAGATCCTTGCGCACGTTCGCTTTTTACATATATTTGTTGCAGTGTAATGTTAATTAAATATATTGGAGAAATAATTTGAGAGAAAGAAAAGATAGATTAAGAGGGGAGACGTAAAGAGGCTAGGCGTATGAACAATATCTTTATTACATTGAATTATATTAAACCGTTTATATTACATAGTTTTCTATTTATAGAGAAAAAAAGTAATGGGCAACAAATTAACATGTAAGATTAAGTTAACTACGTAGTGACTGAATTACGTATGCCAAAGTTGGATGACAAGACTGCTGTACGTGCTTTCATGCGATGGATTAGTAAAACCCATATACGTGTGTGTGTGTGTTGGAGAGTACTAATTTGCTCGTGTACAACAATAATATATAAATGGGTCACTCACTTTATTCCCTTATCCTTAAGGCATCTATGTGCAAGTACGTACTCTAATTTCCTCTGTGAAACGCGGGGCAGGTTTGTAGAATCCAGTTATAGCAAGGTTTTTCTAGCTAGCAATTCTAATTTTATGGTTTTTCATTCATTTGAATATGAGAGAAAGAACTCTAGTAGGATTGTACATGCAAGCAGATATTAATTGTTATTATGTAGATGCGGATAGCAGTTTTAAGCTATGCGGATGGGTTAATAACAGCATCCACATACACTTTATATATATAATAAATTATTAAATACAATTCACCTCCTCAAAGTTGTTATCCGTATTTAATCTTGCCTCCAATTTTTAAAAATTTACAATGTACCCTAACGAAGTTTCCTAATTTTTCAATGTTGTTATTCCGGTAGCTTTTTCTGTCAGACCAAACGGAAAGGGCACGCACGTAATTTTTTTTATTCAAATTTGCGTCGTTTGCAAGGATCTTCCATGCAAATTTGCATTAAAAAAATCATGTGCTACGTAAGTGATGCACTTTTCGTTTGGTTTGACGGAATTGCGATATTGAAAAATCGAGAAACTTCGTTGGGGCACATTGCAAATTTTCAAAGATTGGAGGCAAGATTGAAACCGGGTGACAACTTTTGGGGAGTGAATTGTATTTAACCCTTTATTATATATATATATATATAAAATGTATTGGATGCTGTTTTTAACTTTAGCCGCATGGCCTAAAATCAGAAGTGTATGTTGATGCAGTTATTAACTTATCCGCATAGCCCAAAACTGCTATAGGATCTACATGATATAAGATCAACATTTCTAAATTTCTACCTGATATAAATCACTTGCTACTGCTGTAGCGACAAGCCTCCATTGTAACGATCCACCCCCAACGACACAATGTTGTCTACTTTTAGCTCTCCTGAACCCGACTTCCTAGGAGGTCACCCATCAAGGTTCTACTCTCACAAAAGCACACTTAACTGCGGAATTCTGATAAAGTAGTATTAGGATGGGTGGCCTTCTGAGAAATCTGGTTCGGGTGAGCAAAAAGCGGACAATATTTTATCATTGAGGGTGGGTCGTTACAAATGATTTCAAAGTCATTGCCCAACCTGAAATGGAGGGAGCGTGCACAAGCACATGAAGGTTGCTAGTGGGTACTCACTGGGACGCCAAGAATTAGGTGATTCCATGAGGGTCATCAACGGAGACGCTGGGTGCTAAGAGGGGGTGATTGTAACGTCTCACATCGCTTGGGTATAGGAATTGATATTTGCTTATATGTTATTCGCACACTTCTTGACATAACGTGTTTTAAAGCCGTGATGGTCATGAACCTATCAAAACTCCGCAGTTAAGCGTGCTTCTGCGAGAATAGTACTAGGATGGGTGACCTCCTTAGAAGTTTGATTCAGGGAGCTGAAATCAAATAATATTGTGTTAGAGGTTAGTCATTACATCCATGATCCACCATGCGCTTTCTCATGTCGGCCATTGTCCAACTATGACGGTTGGTCACCGCCTAACTTTAGGTCATGGTTGGCCATCGCTTGATCCGCTCGCCGCCACCCACCTGCCATCTGATGTCACTGTCCTTCGTTCGTCATCCACCACTGTTTTCCACCAGCATCTGCCGCTAATGTCCAGCCAGAGTCACCAATATCCTTCTATCTGGTTGTAGTACTAGGCCAATTTCCTCCACCCGGTTTCAGAGCTGGATTTCTCTTCACATTGCATTAGATTTTGGCCCCGTCAAGCTTACGTTCTGATTTTCAGACTTGCCACAGGGGATCTTGATTTGATTCATCAAGATATCTGAGACTCCAGCTCACGCCGAACTTTCTGTCATTGTTAGATTATAAGATATTTTCTATATTGTGTTGATATTATTTTCCTTGTTTAGTATTGAAGAAGAGAATACATAAGAAATATTAGTGCACAAAAATCTAATGCGATTCGATAATATGCCTAAATTTGCAAGACGTTGAGATGACATTTCATTCATGATCTGCACAGATTATTGTCCTCCATTATATATAGAGGATGTTAGCACGTTATTGGAAGTACTACTAAACAAAGATCCCAAAATTATGACAATTAATTTACCACAAATTACATCAAAAGAGCATATTTGACATATACAGAAATGATTGAAGAAATTAAAAAACTTTAAAATTAAAATTATTTAATTAAAAAAAAAAAGAAGAAAAAACCAAGGAGTGCCTCGGTAGGAACTAATTTTGCATTTTTTTTTTTACTAAGAGTGACATGGACACTAATGGAATCTATCTGTCAAGTGTTTTGACTGTAGTGACTAAATTGTTATTTTTGCCTACCCAAATGACCTCTGAATTATTTTTATTCTGCATAGTTAATTGTAATTTAGGCTAATTATAGGGACTGATTTTATTTATCCGATTTTTTTTTTTGTATTAATAGATCCACCCCTTTTTTTGTGTATAAAATTGTTATTTTATTTATTTTTATTTTAGTTTTTAAGAAAATAAGGGTATTATCGAAAGAAAAAAAGTGGCATTTTTGGCACACCTTGGTAGTTTGATGGGTCACTTTAGCACACTTAAAAATTTATGGGGCTATTTTAAAATCAACTGTTAGTTGATGGGGCTTTTTTATATTTTTTTTTTCTTTATTATATATATATAAAGTGTATGTGGATGTTGTTATTAACTCCATCCGCATGGCCTAAAACTGCAAAGTGTATGCTGATGTAGTTATTAACACATCCACATAGCCTAAAGCTGCTATTTGCATATGCGAATAGCGGATAATAACAATTAATATCTATGTGCTTGCATGAACAGTCTTACTAGAGTTCTTTCATTTCTCTCATATTCAAATGAATGAAAAACTATAAAATTAGAATTGCTAGAAAAACCTTGCTATTACTAGATTCAACAACTTGCCCCGCGTTTCACAGATGAAATTAGACTTGCACATGGATGCCTTAACGATAAGGGAATAAAGTAAGTGACCCATTTATTATATATTGTTGTAGTACATTTATTATTGTTCTAGTACAGGAGCAAATTGGTATCTCCAACAGACATGTATATATATATATAGATATGGTTTTTACTAATCCATAGCATTAAAGCACAGCAGTCTGCAGGCGAATTACTGAGTAGTCTCTTTTTGGCAAACCGTCACTGTAATTCAGCATGTGCAAAGAAGACAATTTCCGATTAAGTGGACAGTCTGCCAAAGGAGATTTGCTCAGCAATTCCAATTCAATGGCTTTGCATCTAAAATGCTCCTCAATTGCTCGTCTTTATTCGGCATCCAAAAGACAGTTTTTTCAACAAATGCATATTTTTTATACCATATATATACACATAAGGAATTAGTTTCTCTCAATTCTTATGGATTGTGGTATAATTTTAGTTGTAAAAGTTGTATTTCTAGAAGAACCAGAAGTTGTTTACTAGCTTATATATATATTAAGGTTCTTTACTAAATAAACAATTAGATTGGCCAAATGCATGTCAATGTTAATCAAGTTAAGGGTATCTCCATCTTTTTAAGGCCCAAGAACTAATTATTTCCTTGTTCCTTCTTCCCTTATGTTCTTCCTGGCCTATCTCTCTCATTTTCGATCGGCCACGTACATGTTCAATCAGCTAACACACAGATCGAGCACTCTTCTTTGACAGGCCACCCTTTGGTTTATCATAATCAGCTCCTTCAACCTCTAGGCACTACTTGGTCGTACAATCCAATCAAGCTGGCCGGAGTTCAAACAGCAAGACCAAAGTTTAACCACCAAGTAAGGTAAAAATTCTGTGTTTCTTGTGGGTTTAATTTCGTTGATACTCACATGTCAGAAATATTTGTGCTTAATATTTCTTTGTAAATGAAGAGTTGCTCTGTTTGAGTCGAGTTTTTTACTGCTTAGCTGCTGGTTTCTGAAGTCAGCAGAATTTGTAGTAGTTACTAAGATGTGTGTATTTTCGTTGTAAAGTGTAGTTGTTAGATGGGTTGGTCTGTTGTTTTGAACCGAAACAGTAAAAATAAATTAAAGACAAAGCGGATTGTTTGGCTAGTAAAGTGAAGCTTATTCATCAAAAAAAGAAAAGAAAAAAGAAAGAATTTATAATGATTTAGTTTAATGTGATGGGTCTTTGAGGTGTCTAAAATCTTGAAGGGCTCAAAGTGAAGAAGGGCTGTTAAGGGTTGGAAGTGTAGAGGGGTCTCTGGTTCTTGGAAGGCCGAAATTCTCAAAATGGGTGTTACTGGTTTATGATTTGGGTACCATTTTCATTTGGGATTTGTTTGTAAATGAACTTGGAGGCATTTGAGGATGATGGTTTTAAGGAGATGAAGACACTTGCAAGGGCTGTTTAAACTGAATTTTGTGGTTACTTCAAAAAAATTTCTTTACCATTTTTTGGCATTTTGAGTGGAAATTGATGTAACAAAGTCTTTGGGCTTCGTCTCGGGCTTCATCAAGCCAGAATAGGGAAGCCCTCTATATGGGTTTAACTAAAATATGAACGGCTCTCTCACTTCTGCTATATGTTTATAATTATGGGACTCAGTTTGGGTGTTCAATTTTTTTGAAAATATTTAAAATTGCTAATATCTAGGGAATTTGTTTTGTAGAATTATGTTTGATGGTTTAGAGAACTTGAAACAAAATTAGAAAAAGTTGAATAAAATCTTAGTAAAATTTGAATTCTAAAAAACAGTATTTTAATTAAAAGTATTTGAAAATAATTGTCACCCAAACATGCCCTTGCGGTTTGAAGGCTTGACATCTCACGAGTTGGAACTAAGGCTGTGTTTGATTTGGTGTAAAACATTTTTTCAGAAGTGAGAGAGCCATAAACGTTTTTCACGAGTGAGGTTTTTCTTCACATTTTCTTTTCAATCTTGAAAATAAGGGCTTTCGGCAACAATACATAATTCGAAATTCTCCAAGCATCAAGAAAATTTCCCATATAAAAATCTTTGGAGAAATTCAACTTAAACTATGAAGTCATATTATTGTTGTTCAGAATAAGGCCCACACGGCCCACAAAACATTCATGCAAGGCCAAAACCGATTCAAAGTTCCATCGTGCCACGCATAGCCAAGAATCCATCCAATAACAGTGAAGTGCTGCACTCCAAGCAGATAATCATGCTCATTGCTCAACCTCACACCCGGATACACTCCTAATTTAGAGAATATGGGGGATCACTACAAAAACACTGTAAATGCGCGTGTCTACAGTAACCGTTACTGTAGACACGGGCATTTGGCAGCGTGTGTCTCTGGCACGTGGCAGATGGGGCGTAGAAACAATTGGCGTGTGTATAAATTACACGCGGCCAGATGGCAGCGTGTAATTTATACACACGGCCATATGGCCGCGTGTACTCCTCCACGCGGCCAGATGGCCGCGTGTATTATCTGGCCGCGTGTATAAATTACACGTGTCAAACAGAATGCCACGTGTATAAAAATACACGTGGCTAACTGGTGTATTCCAGAAAAATATTTTTGGAATTCTTTTTTTTTAAAAAAAAAAAAAAACAAACAAATAGTATGTACATGATAATATTACTATGTACCCTATACAAATTAGATTTATAAACTAATTAGTTTTGTACAGTACTTGTAGTTAAATATTTTTGAATTTATTTATATTAAAAATTCTTATTATATACCCCAACAATAAATTTGTGCTATATTTAGTATGTATTGTACTTATAGTTATGTTTTAGGGTTTACATGCAGGTTGAGTTTCTTGAATATGGTTTATGCGTTAGGACTTAATTTATTGTATGTGTAGTACATACTCTCAGGGTTAGGGTTCGTAGAACATCCATTTGAATGTGTTCGCCTTGTGGTCCCGATCATTATAGCATACCTTACACAAGTATAAAATTGCATGCCTCTATCATTTGATCTAGTTCAATGTTCAAAACTTGGTCGAACTATCATTTGATCCTAGAGTTAGGGTTTATCACTATATATATAGTATATATATTTAGGGTTAGGGTTTATGGCTTATACATATAGTACATACACTTAATATTAGGGTTAAGGTTAGGGTTTATGGCTTATACATATAGTACATACACTTAATATTAGGGTTAAGGTTAGGGTTTATGGCTTACATATAGTACATCACTTAATATTAGGGTTAAGGTTAGGGTTTATGGCTTACATATATATGGTACA